>SJYX01002255.1:49218-70555 GCA_006410675.1 Oreotragus oreotragus
GACAATATACAGCCTTGAAGTACTCCACCATAGCCTTGACTAGACGGACCTTTGTTGACAAAATAATGTCTCTGCTTTTTAACATGCTATCTAGGTTGGTCATAGCTTTTCTTCCAAGGAGTAAGCGTCTTTTAGTTTCATGGTGGCAATTACTATCTGCAGTGATCTTGGAGCCCAAAAAGTAAAGTCAGCCACTGTTTCCACTGTTTCCCCATCTATTTCCCATGAAGTGATGGGACTGGATGACATGATCTTCGTTTTCTGAATGTTGAGCTTTAAGCCAACTTTTTCACTCTCCTCTTTCATTTTCATCAAGAGGCTCCTTAGTTCCTCTTCACTTTCTGCCAAAAGGGTAGTGTCATCTGCATGTCTGACATTATTGATATTTCTCCCTGCAATCTTGATTCCAGCTTGTGCTTCATCCAGCCCTGTGTTTCTCATGATGTATTCTGCATAGAAGTTAAATAAGCAGGGTGACAATATACAGCCTTGACATACTCCTTTTCCTGTTTGGAACCAGTCTGTTGTTCCATGTCCAGTTCTAACTGTTGCTTCCTGACCTGCATACAGGTTTCTCAAGAGGCAGGTCAGATGGTCTGGTATTCCCATCTCTTTCAGAATTTTCCACAGTTTATTGTGATCCACACAATCAAAGACTTTGGCATAGTCAATAAAACAGAAATAGATGTTTTTCTGGAACTCTTTTGTTTTTTCGATGACCCAGTGGATGTTGGCAATTTGATCTCTGGTTCCTCTGCTTTTTCTAAAACCAGCTTGAACATCTGGAATTTCACAGTTCACATATTGCTGAAGCCTGGCTTGGAGAATTTTGAGCATTACTTTACTAGCGTGTGAGATGAGTGCAATTGTGTGGTAGTTTAAGCATTCTTTGGCATTGCCTTTCTTTGGGATTGGAATTAAAACTGACCCTTTCTAGTCCTGTAGTCACTGCTGAGATTTCCAAATTTGCTGACATATTGAGTGCAGCACTTTTACAGCATCATCTTTCAGGATTTGAAATAGCTCAACTGGAATTCCGTCACCTTCTTCTTCGCTTTCTGGCATAAGGGTGGTGTCATCTGTGTATCTGAGGTTATTGATATTTCTCCTGGCAATCTTGATGCCAAGATGCATGTGTACATATAACATTGTACAAATTTAAGGTGTACAAGTGTGTTGGTTTCATATGTTAATATATTGCAGTTTGACTACCACCATAGCACTAGGTAACATATCTATCAGGTCACATGATTATCATTTCTTTTTTGTGGTAAGAACCCTACCACGGAGCAGTAGGATCCCGTGACAGTGTACTGCTTCCCAGTTTGAGGTCCACATGGCTTAGGGGAGGGGCAGACTGCTGAGAGGACGAATCCACGAGGGCTGAAACCTGACTGATGGGCTTGACTCTGAAAAAAACCTATCTATGGAGACTTCAGGAAATAAACAAACAAGTCTGTCAGGAAAGACAGCGCATTGCCAGAGAAAAGTTCAGGTTCACCAAACAGCCCTGAGAAAGCCCACCTCGCAAGGCAATTCCAGCCCCCAAACCTGCACTAAGTAGAAGGGAGGAACTAAAATGTTACAGCTGTTAGAATAAAAGCCTCCCAAATGTCTATCTGCCATGAAGCTATGCAGGACAATGGAAAAAGGAGTTCCTCCCAGAAAGGAGGGAGAGACCAGCTAGATTCTTGAACAAAGAACTCCATCTACTGCCAGGCCATGTCCAGCATGAGATGATTGCGANTAAAATGTTACAGCTGTTAGAATAAAAGCCTCCCAAATGTCTATCTGCCATGAAGCTATGCAGGACAATGGAAAAAGGAGTTCCTCCCAGAAAGGAGGGAGAGACCAGCTAGATTCTTGAACAAAGAACTCCATCTACTGCCAGGCCATGTCCAGCATGAGATGATTGCGATGAACCTGAGATCACTGTTTAGGCGTTGCCCTTCTTTCCCCTTTTCAAATCGAAGTTTTATTGCAGCAATTGTGTTTTTTTTCTCTGCCACTGCCAATTGGTAATTTGGTAATTTAGCCAAATGATGCCAAGCCATGAAGAGCTACATTTAGACACAACCAAGAAAAATGCTGCGACTTAAGAGATTTTGCAATCAAAGTTGAAAGTGGTAACCGGATGACCCTAAGAGTTGTCTTCCATTAAAGTGGGGGGAAAGACAATATTCCTGGTAGAGGTTATACTTGCATTGTATTAGCCAGAGTCATCTTGAGAATTTTAAAAATGGGAAAGAAGGTATATATAGATGATGGTTAGGCAAGGGATGGAAACATAGTAGGGGGTGTAGTTAACTTGGGTTTATCTTGCCCACAATCTGTTTGGGAACAATCTCTTCCCCATTCTGAATGCAGGTGGTTTGAGTGGGGCCAATCACACCTCTGGTCTTCCCTAGTGGCTCAGATGGTAAATAATCCACCTGCGATGCAGAAGACCTGGGTCTGATCCCTGGGTCAGAAAGATCCCCTGGAGAAGGGAATGGCAATCTACTCCAGTATTCTTGCCTGGACGATTCAATGGCACTGCAAAGAGTTGGACACGACTGAGTGACAAATACTACTAGCACTGCTAATCACCTACGAGTAGGTGCATCCTAGGAGTCTGACCAATTAAGTACTCAATTTATTCAACCACACTGACTAAGTCCAAGGATGGTCACATGATCTAAGCCAGGCCAATAAAAGCTCTCCTTGGGACTTTTTGATTTTTTTCATTAGGAATGTCAGCTGCCAGTACACAATTATTTTGTTTTGTTTTGTTTTGTTTTTATGAAAATTTTTATTTATTTTTTATTTTTTTACACGAACTCCCAAACATGAACCCCCCTCCCACCTCCCACCCCACATCTTCCCTCCAGATCATCCCCATACACCAGCCCCAAGCATCCTGCATCCTGCATTGAACATAGACTGGCAATTCATTTCTTACATGATAGTATACATATTTCAATGCTATTCTCCCAAATCATCCCTCCCTCTCCCTCTCCCTCTCCTTCTCCCTCAGAGTCCATAAGTCCACTCTACACATCTGTATCTCTTTTGCTGTCTTGCATACAGGGTCCTCATTACCATCTTTCTAAATTCCATATATATGTGTTAGTATACTGTATTGGTGTTTTTCTTTCTGGCTTACTTCACTCTGTATAATTGGTTCCAGTTTCATCCATCTTATTAGAACTGATTCAAATGTATTCTTTTTAATGGCTGAGTAATACTCCATTGTGTATATATACCACAGCTTTCTTATCCATTCATCCGCTGATGGACATCTAGGTTGTTTCCATGTCCTGGCTATTATAAACAGTGCTGCAATGAACATTGGGGTACATGTGTCTCTTTCTATTCTGGTTTCCTCGGTGTGTATGCCCAGCAGTGGGATTGCTGGGTCATAAGGCAGTTCTATTTGCAATTTCTTAAGGAATCTCCACACTGTTCTCCATAGTGGCTGTACTAGTTTGCATTCCCACCAACAGTGTAAAAGGGTTCCCTTTTCTCCACACCCTCTCCAGCATTTATTGCTTGCAGACTTTTGGATCGCAGCCATTCTGACTGGTGTGAAGTGGTATCTCATTGTGGTCTTGATTTGCATTTCTCTGATAATGAGTGACGTTGAGCATCTTTTCATGTGTTTGTTAGCCATCCGTATGTCTTCTTTGGAGAAATGTCTATTTAGTTCTTTGGCCCATTTTTTGATTGGGTCGTTTATTTTTCTGGAATTGAGCTGTATAAGTTGCTTGTATATTTTTGAGATTAGTTGTTTGTCAGTTGCTTCATTTGCTATTATTTTCTCCCATTCAGAGGGTTGTCTTTTCACCTTGCTTATAGTTTCCTTTGTTGTGCAGAAGCTTTTAATTTTAATTAGATCCCATTTGTTTATATTTGCTTTTATTTCCAGTATTCTGGGAGGCGGATCATTGAGGATCCTGCTGTGATTTATGTCGGAGAGTGTTTTGCCTATGTTCTCCTCTAGGAGTTTTATAGTTTCTGGTCTTACATTTAGATCTTTAATCCATTTTGAGTTTATTTTTGTGTGTGGTGTTAGAAAGTGATCTAGTTTCATTCTTTTACAAGTGGTTGACCAGTTTTCCCAGCACCACTTGTTAAAGAGATTGTCTTTACTCCATTGTATATTCTTGCCTCCTTTGTCAAAGATAAGGTGTCCATATGTGTGTGGATTTATCTCTGGGCTTTCTATTTTGTTCCATTGATCTATATTTCTGTCTTTGTGCCAGTACCACACTGTCTTGATGACTGTGGCTTTGTAGTAGAGCCTGAAGTCAGGTAAGTTGATTCCTCCAGTTCCATTCTTCTTTCTCAAAATTGCTTTGGCTATTCGAGGTTTTTTGTATTTCCATACAAATCTTGAAATTATTTGTTCTAGTTCTGTGAAAAATACCGCTGGTAGCTTGATAGGGATTGCATTGAATCTGTAGATTGCTTTGGGTAATATATTCATTTTCACTATATTGATTCTTCCAATCCATGAACATGGTATATTTCTCCATCTATTAGTGTCCTCTTTGATTTCTTTCATCAGTGTTTTATAGTTTTCTATATATAAGTCTTTAGTTTCTTTAGGTAGATATATTCCTAAGTATTTTATTCTTTTCGTTGCAATGGTGAATGGAATTGTTTCCTTAATTTCGTTTTCTACTTTCTCATTATTAGTGTATAGGAATGCAAGGGATTTCTGTGTGTTGATTTTATATCCTGCAACTTTACTATATTCATTGATTAGCTCTAGTAATTTTCTGGTGGAGTCTTTAGGGTTTTCTATGTAGAGGATCATGTCATCTGCAAACAGTGAGAGTTTTACTTCTTCTTTTCCAATTTGGATTCCTTTTATTTCTTTTTCTGCTCTGATTGCTGTGGCCAAAACTTCCAGAACTATGTTGAATAGTAGCGGTGAAAGTGGACAAACCCACAGCAAACATTATCCTCAATGGTGAAAAATTGAAAGCATTTCCCCTCAAGTCAGGAACCAGTACACAATTATTAAAAAATATTTATTGAATTTGTTACAGTATTGTTTCTATTTTATGTTTTGGGTTTTTTGCCACAAGGCATATAGGATCTTAGCTTCCTGATGAGAGATCAAACCCATACCTCATGAATTGGACTTCACGTCTTAACCACTGGACTGCCAGGGAAGTCCCTAGCACATAATCATTGCTAGTCATTTTTCCTACACTGTGGGGAGTATCTCCCCGATAATGAAGCCAAAACCTAATCTGGTAAAGCAGAGAGAGAAGTGAGGCTTATTTTGAGCTCCTGGATCTAACCATATACCTAAAGCTAGACAGATAAGTTCTGGCTTTTCAAATTATTTGAGTCAGGAGATTCCTTTTTATGTTGGTTAAGCTTCTGACAGTTTCAAGCGAAACAATCCTAACAAACACAACTACATAAAATTATTTAAATATGTTTTTCATTCTTTCAAAGACAGATAATTGAACTAAACAATTTCCTTTAAAAAAAAAAAAACAGATATACTTCTGGATTCCAATAGGTATTTGTTACTTTTACAAATCTAGCATCTCAGGAGAGAAACCACTGATTAAGGAAACTGGAAGAAAAAAAATTGCTGTAACTTGAGATAGCATTCAGTTTGGTTCAGGTCAGTCACTCAGTCGGGTCCAACTCTTTGCAACCCCATGGACTACAGCATGCCAGGCCTCCCCTTCTATCACCAGCTCTCAGAGCTTGCTCAAACTCATGTCCATCAAGTCAGTGATGACATCCAACCATCTCATCCTCTGTCATCTCCTTCTCCTCCTGACTTCAATCTTTCCAAGCATCACAGTTTTTTCCAATGAGTCAGTTCTTTGCATCAGGTGGCCAAAGGATTGGAGTTTCAGTTTCAGCATCAGTCCTTCCAATGAATATTCAGGACTGATTTCTTTTAGGATTGACTGGTTTGATCTCCTTGCAGTCCAAGGGACTCTCAAGAGTCTTCTCCAATACCACGGTTCAAAATTAGGTTACTAAGGTCACAAAAATTTCTGTTAGAGGATAATCTGCTGGACAAAGTGATGAGTGCCGAGTCATTTTTTATATCCTACTTACATTCAGGAAAACTTTGTGTCTTTGCAATAAAAGGCACTATGTAATAAAACCACCAAAGCAAATTAAAAACAAAAAGATCCAAACTACAAAGTGAAAAAGGAAATAGTTGAACTGAAAATCCCAGGTTGAGCTTCTCCACTGGAATCAAGTGCATGACTTGTATCTGAGCCTCTGAAGAGGCAAAGCAAAGTGAATATTGAAAAGTTTCATGTCTTAAAGGAAACAGTTCATCAGAGAGAAATTATCTTATTTCTAGTGTTAAAGTCTAGAAATAACATTAGTTTTTCAGACACAGGCACCAAATTATATAATTGAATCTTTAACAGAAGCTTCATAAAAGATACAGGAATATTCCTCTATGGCTATTGGAGAAAAAGTGAAAGTTACTCAGTCGTGTCTAACTCTTTGCAACGCCATGGACTATATAGTCCATGGCATTCTCCAGGTCAGAATATTGGAGTGGGTAGCCTTTGTATTCTCTAAGGGATCTTCTCAACCCAGGGATTGAACCCAAGTCTCCCTCATTACTGGTGGATTCTTTACCAGCTGAGCCACCAGGGAAGCCCATTGGAGGAAAAATTGACCCTTAATTAAAGCTCAGATGCCTTAGTTAAACTGCAAATCTACAAAGGCAATTCAAGAGGGCGATAAAAAAAAAAAGATAAAGTATATATATTCTCTTGCCAAATGGCTTGATATTTGAGCAGATTTTATCAAGTATTGATATTATAGTGGAAGGCAGGTGAGGGTGGCATGTCCTTTAAGACCACCCCCTCCAACAATCAGCAGTTGGTTCATAAAAGCTTGGAATAAAGCTATACAGCAAACCACTAGAAACTAAAAACTAAGACCAATCCAAAAAAGTTATAAGAAATCATAAGAAATTAAGAGCCTAAAGCAGATTGCTGACTAAAACGATTATCTACATACACACGTTTTACAGTGAAAATCAAAACCTTAGTTGCATTTCTTCTAAAATGAAGAGTAAGAAATATTCTAAGAACATATAATAAAGAGATTTCAAATAAGACAAGAATTAGAGTCTTTAGAACAGAGATTGTTTTCTACTTAATACTTCCTTTTCACTCTACAAACATAGCTGGTCAGGTTCTTGTAAACTCAATTTAGACTTCTGCATTACCTTTCTCTCCATGTTTCCTACTTGTGAATTTAGTTTAATTACTCTTTGTCATTAAATTATTTTGACCATGTTGATCAGTTTTTTATAAGACTTACTGTGTTTTCTAAATGCTATAAACTGAAAACTGCATATTACACTTGCAAATCTAATTTTTTAAATCTTTCTGCTTGTTTCTTTTGTTTCCTCTTATTTATGGCCTGCTTTTTTAATTCCATCATCCTTGTTAATGCCTCCCATTCTTCCTGAAATATAATCTGCTTCCAAGCTAGCCACAGTCTTTTGGGCTATATGATATGGATATTTATTATCCTGTTGCTAATATTTCCACAGAGACCAGGGAACTCCTCCTCACCCCTCTAGAGGGATTAGGACTGGAGGAACACTTTGGTCCCTCTTTTTCTTCCTTACTTCATCCTCCCCTCTAGAGAAGGAGTGTCTTATCTCAGAAGCTGGTAAACTACAGCCCAGGGCCTGTTTTTGTATAGTCCACATATATTTTCATATTGTAAATGGTTGGGAAAAAATGAGAAGAGTATTTCATGCCATATAACATATATATAAAAGACAACATTGTATCTCCTTCAGATTTATCTGTTGAAGTCCTAACTCCTGGTTCTTCAAAATGTGGCCTTAATCTTATGTGCAGATATCATTGGTTAAGGCTGGTTATATGGGAATTGAGTGGGCCCTCTGATCCAATTTAACTGGTGTCCTTATAAAAAAGGGGAAATCTGGACAGGTACATGTATACAGGGAGAACATTAGGTAAAGATGAAGGCGCAGATCAGGGAGATGCTTCTACAAATTAGGGAACGCCAAAGATTGTCAGCAAATCAACAGAAGACAGAACCAAGGCACGCAGCAGATTCTCTCCCTCACAGCCCTCAGGAACCCACTCTCTCTACACTTTGACCTCAGATTTTCAGCCTCTAGAACTGAAAGACAATACATTTCTGTTGCTCAATCCACACATTCTACAGTACTTTGAAGTCTTAGCAAATGAACACAACTGCCATTCTCACTTATCTACACATTGTCTATGGCTGTCCCCTGCAAAGACTGTAAGGACTCAAAATCTAAAATGTCTACTCTCTGGTCCCTTATGGTAAAAGTTTGCTGATTCTTGGGTTTATCTGATTGATGAGGTAGGGGAAAGGGTCACTAGGCATATACAACCCATTCTCCTTGTTTCTCTTGAGAACTGACTGGTGACCCTTCCTCAGCCCTTCTCTCCTCAGCACAGGAGGCCTGGGAATGTCCAGCTGATCTATCTGGGACCAACAAGTGAGTTCCATTCAGGATAAAAGGAAGATGGAAATAGGAAAGCAATTTTAGGTCTAAGACATGGTCTCCAATTTAGATTTATCAGTGACAACACTTTTATTACAATCTCTTTCTGACACCTGTATATGTTTCACAGGTGATTTCATATCTGGAGGAGAGAGTTATAATGATTCATTGGCCCCAACCAAACCTCAGCTTCTTCCTCCTCATAACAAGAGTGTTGGAAATCTCATTTCCTTCTTGGAGTTTCTCCAAAAAGGAAGTAAGTGCCGATTTATTTTTTAACCTGGCCATATCCTCTCTGAATAAGCAATTCTCATGACTCATTCTTAAACTCTAAACCACATAAAAACCACTTGCACTAATGGTCACACAAAGTTTAGATGACTTTTTTTTTTAACGCTAAGACACTATGCATTTATGTGAGTATCTGCATGTCCCTTTACATATCTAAATTACTCTAACCTTCTTCAGATTTTGAGCTCTTGAGCAGGTTTTTAACTTGAGGTCTGGGTTGATTAATAACCAACACAGTGTTCTGCTAATTATTGTAGTTTCCCTCATTAATAAAAAAGACCCTAACAATCCCTTGGCAACAATGTTATTATACAGATTCATAAGGAAAAGATGGAAAAGATGCTGATGATAAATATGAGCTACACAGTTTGAAAAATAATTTTTTAAGCAAAAATTTAAAAATAACTAGATATATGTCTGAGAAAGAAAAATTAGTCACCAATCTGTTATCCAGAGCTTATTAGTTTACTCAATTAACCCTCCGATAATTGTAGAAAATACCTATTACATACAAATTGTCTCTGATGTCCTGGGGCATGAAAAATAAGCTAAAATGAACAGTTGGTGAAGGACCCTAACATTCAGGCAGAAAAATCTGATTTTGATCTGATAGATATTCATAAAGAGTAACTGAGAAAACGGAGTGTTTGGGAAAATTATTTTAGCAGTTAGGAACGTAGAGATCTCAGCTTGATAATCTAAACTGTGGACTTGTCTGCCCAGTGGGAAGGAAAGGCAGGGTAGGCCCCACAGAGCCTGTTGGCTGGAGGATCTAAGGGTATTCAGGGAGAAAACTCATTCAAAGGCAAGACAGCTTTGTTTGAACTCTGTAGGGGCTTGATATCTGGATGTTTCTCTGGTTTAGCACTTATGGACCTCCAGGGACAGGGGGATACAAAACAGGAGTGAAAAAAAAAAAAAGAGCAGTTTCCTTAAAGACTCTGTTGAGGGCAGTGTTTAATAGCACTCTCCCACTTAAGGGGTGATCTTTCAGTTGGAACCCTGAGCCACGTTAGAGAACAGCCTAGAGCTGGACCAGACAAGTGAGTGAGCACAGTGCTTGGGCAGCCTCAGTACCTTCGGAGAGTTTCAGCTGTGCCACAACGTGGGTGTGATAGTTGACATCACGGATTCCAAACTGGATCAGAGAATAATAAAAATGGTACCTGCCACTACCATGTAGCCAACAAGTCAAGTGCCAAACATTAGCTTCTAACCTCAAGCACTGTACCCTCACCAAGATTTCTAGGGGAAAAAAGACCCTAAGACTTGTTGGCAGAAATTGTAGAGGTGGAGTTACAATAAGTGGGAGCCTAAAAGCTCACTTTGAGTGTGGTATGTATGAGCAGCTACAATCAATGTGTTGCTTCCAGGCTGCATGGCCTGGAAAACACAACCTACAAAGAGAAGAAGGCGATGTGGTACTGGAGTGCTGGTTGTATTAAATATCAGCTGTGTGACCTTGGCCGAGTCACTCAAGGATTCTGAACTTCAGGTCCTGCATCAGAAACATGGAATCGTTCAAGTGCTCTGACAAGGTCATGGTGCAGCTCAAATGGACTTATGTGAGAGCAAACCCTATTGTTCATTTAAAGTGCTGTAATTACCATTCCAGGGAGTATTTGCAGAACAGGCTACTTATAACAGGGTTGTGAGTGCACTGATTTCCAGCTGTCACCTGATATAAAATTCTTTTGCATCTTCCAAAGCCATTTTCCAAATGATTTTTCTCACGCAGTTGTCTCGGCAAAACCTAGAGGCACTTGAAACGACTCCTTTTAGGGTATGTCTGTGTACCACACGGAGACACAACTGGGAAAATATAGCTGTAGCTGGCACAGAAGAAATGAAGCATAGAAAAGCCTTTGGGGCAGTAGAAAGTGGGGACCATAAAAATATTGGCCTTATTTTAACATTTCTCAGAGTACATGAGAGTCAGTAGGTGATCTTATTGGTAGTGATTGGTCTGCTGGGAGATCTTAACTTTAAATTGCCTGCCAATCTCTATTTTGTGTGTCCAAGAAGAGCCATTTATCTCTTTTATGAAGCCACTGAAAGCCCACATTGAGGGGGAGAAAAAATTATTATGAAGTAGTATATGCCCTCACACTAAATACTTAATGAGAGTAATGGGCTGAAGTTTCTAAGGATGGGCAATAAATGTTTTGATAAAACAAATCTAAGATTGCCCCCAGTAGAAAGTCAGCCGTCCTCCCTTACCTCCACTCTCTGCCACTTGCCCAAGGGAGCAAGTTTCCAAGATTTAATGATGCGCTGGGATGATGGATTTTCCATTAGATGTTCCTAATAACTCTTCACAGAACAGTCCTTTCTCTAGCCAATAACAATAAGCCATGTCTGTATGTGAGTTTCACAATTAACAAAGCACTTTATACAGATACAATTTACTTTATTGCAGAAAGGAGATTTGGGGGTTCACTTAATCTCAGGGAAGCAGTTATACATTTTACCTTTAGGACACTGAATCCCCTTTTTTGTTAGGTTTACATGTTCATGGGGTTTTTAAGAGTCATCACCTTCGAAGTTCACCTTTACTTCCACTCTTGTGCCAGGGCAGAGCTGTTTTTCTCATTTACCTTAAGGAAACCAAGATCATTGTTGAATGAACTCCAGGTTCATTGTACAATTCAAGGTAAACCCTGATCCCTTTATATCTACCTGAAGTCTAACTCAGTAAATTCTACCCTAGTCACTTAAATCTTCCTTAACCAGTCTATTTCTTGAGGATAACTGTCAAAAGTTAGGTAATTCTCTTAATTATTTTCTCTCATTATTTTGTTAATGCTCTCTCTTAGATGTCATAAGAACTTTTACTTATTTGTAACAATTTATTTATAAATAAATAAATGAAGTGATTCAGATCACCATCATGACTTTCCTCCTGGCTATTTCATATTGCTCCTCTAACCACCAGATCTCTTGGAGTGTGACTGGTCTGAATGGAGACACACTGCCAATGTAAAATCTACAGCAGATTTAAAGGTCTTAGACCTCAAGAAGGAAAGTAACATCTCGAGGTAATTTTTGTGCATTGATTATGCATCAAAATGACAACATTTTAATGCACTGGTTTCAATAAAACATATTATTAAGTGAATTAATTTCACTTGTTTCTTTTACTTTTTTTTAAGATGCTGGAAAATTTAAAGTTACATACGTGAATCAAATTATACTTCTATGGGCAGCACTGACCTAGAGCTTTTAACTTTACATTCTAGGTCTTTATCCTTCTTCCCCTCCTCTTCCCTCATGCTTAATTCAAGCCCAAATCTCCTGGCCCATTTACCTTTTCTATGGCATTAACATTCCCATTTGGAGAAGGCAATGGCACCCCACTCCAGTACTCTTGCCTGGAAAATCTCATGGATGGGGGAGCCTGGTGGTCTGCCGTCTACGGGGTCGCATAGAGTCGGACATGACTGAAGCGACTTAGCAGTAGCAGCAGTAACATTCCCATTGAAGTAACAACTCTGTTTGATTACCTCTATCTTAGCCAAAGAAGAGTTTCTCAGCCCACATGTGATAGGGGATAGATTTAAGTACTCACTACCTCTCACAGCAAGTATGCTGGCCCTAAAGTTATTCCATTAGAAAAAAATTTTTTTCCTTATTATGGAAATAATGTCTGGAGACTTAACACAAGGTAGGCAGAACAATGGCAGACTAGTCACAGATATTCCTGCTGGTCCTGGAAAGCAGAACTGACTTCCTGGAAAATTACATCCAGAAAGACAGTTCCACAGGGGGTGAAACAAATTTAGTCCTGATATTCAAGGGAATGCACAAAGATTCCTCTGAGAATGTGGAGTTAATAAAAATGGATGGTGAAACTGGTTGTGTTTTTCTTGAAGGAAGTTCACAGGCAGTATCAATCCAGCCCAAGGGAGCAATGGGGCTAAATATTTTCCAAGTGCTTGATATAAAGAGCAAAGCTTATTTTCTCCATTGTGGTCTGTCATTATTTTTAAACTTCTGATGTTTTTACAGCCAAATCAATCCACACACAGACATGTTTATAATAAACCGTTATAAAACCCTGATGTTTTCTAACTTACAATGACCAGAATATAGAAAGAACCACTTGCCCTGTCTTCATGTCCTCTCCACCTTCTGCTTCCTACCAGTCATTCTTTCTTTCTCCAGCCTTAAGTTCTGCCTGGGATCCATTAAGAAAACTCTTAAGGCTTTGAGAAAATGAGTAAAAAAGGCTGGGGGAAAGCAGGAACCATTTAGGCAGCTGGTCTCCAGAGTTCTGCATCCCTTACCCATCTTTGAAATAGCTTTCTGTGCATTGCTGGACTTGGTTTTTATCCCACTGTGTTATACTGTCAGAATTACACCCCCACCACCCTCACAGATTTATACAGATTTATTTGGGTTAGGGAAGCATCTTTTTTTTAAGAAAACACCTCTTTATTTATTTTGATGGCACCATGTGGCATGTGAGATTGTAGTTCTCCAACCACTAATCCAACTGGAGCCCCCTGCAGTACCTCTGGACTGCTAGGGAAGTCCCAGGAGAGACTCTTTTAAAAATGCAAACATTCCTGAGAGTGTTAAGGGACTTTCAGATTTTTACCTATTGGTGTGAATTATTCAATCAAATTGTCTCTCTGCTCCCTCACCCCCACAAGTGATCAGCAGCAGCCTTCTCACTGCTGATCGTCCTCAGTGATAAGCACAGAAATCTAATTTCAAAATTAGGGAACAGAAAACTGCCTACATGTGGCTCCTCCTTAAATCTGCCAAGATATTAATATTTTAGCAGTTAAAAGAGCCATGTCAAGTCTTTCAAAACACTTTATGGCCAATTCACAGTGTTCTTTCTTGCAGTGGAATTGCCTCTTGAATTTCCTCCAGTAAAATGTTGTGAAAATTAGGAAACTTCATCTTTGCTTCATGAAAGTAGAAGGCAGTATGGGGCACCGAGGTATGGTCCTACGATCTTAACTGTGCAGAAGGAAATTTCATCTTTGGTCGCAGCTGTTTGGAGAGGGTAGGTGATGGCCTAGTTCACTAACTTATCACCCGTTCACTCTCCAGGAATAGTTTTGCAGTTACTAAAGAATGTGTACCTCAGGACACACTGACATTTCTGACCAGAAAGTCACAGTCACTTCTACACTCTGTGTATCTTATGCAGACTTTCCTGGACGTTTAAAGTCCTTAGGACTTTTCTATGTTGTTTATGGACCAAATCCATCTAGATCAATGGCTGTGCCAATAGATGCTGTCTTTCATGGGTCACTTCACACATGCCCTACTCAAAAAGACACAGAAAACATATCCTTGATGATCAAAATGTTCTTAATCTTTGTTCCAAGTTCATAACACAGAAAATCAGAAGTGGAGAAACCTTGAAAAACTTAGGAAATCATTATTTTTTCCAGTTTTATAAGAGATGATGTATTAGTAACACTTCTAAGCCCTACATCCAGGCTGCCCAATACAAAAACAGCAACCCTCACAAGGTTCTACACAGAGTCGGCACTGAATAATATTTGCCAACTGACTCATTCCATGTCCTTTTAAAATCACTACTGTGAAATGCACATCCTGTCTTACTCGTAAATGTATTTTCTCTAAATACCATCTTACCATAGAAATCCACTCATTTTCAGTTGCCATCTGGTGTGCAACTCTGGTCCAGGTGTATACATGACATAGGTCTGCAGAGGGAAGGATTTATTACCACAACTCACGCTGCTATCCATTCAAGCCATAGAGGAAATGTGTGTAATCAGTAAAAGCTATAAAACAAACCAAACGAAAGCCATGAATTTTTCAGATACATCATGTTTTAAAATACTTTTCAATAATTCAGAGGAGAAATATGTTTGGTTGGTAGCTGGGGTGATCTCATGGGCAGACACATCTAGCCAGGGCTTTAGGAATGCAGTGGCCACATGAGGCTTGTGACTGCATATTTTCAACTCCACAACTGGGCTGTGGTCCTGAAACAGATGTCATTTTACACAGATGTGGCTCTGTATGTACTAGCTCCAGTAAATACTTTCTAAATCCGCAGGGGACAAAAAGGAAGGACCTAGAATAGTTAGTCATAGTTAATCATGAAATACAGCATAACTACTAGTGTCTTATTCTCTAGGGTGTTACTTTTTTAAGAACAATAATGAGCATCTACTGTACATCTGCTGGACCACTATTTACATACAGAGAGTCCCTGGGAATTACTACTTTAGTCTGGTGGCCAAAATAACTCTGCTTCCACATAGCCGCTGCTATGAGGCTATGTTTCACACATCTTTCTCATCATTCCTTTGACCATGCAAAAATCCTCTGAACTTCCCCACTGTGGACCAAAGCAAAGATCCATGGAGTAGTTATGTTAGAAATGATGGCAGGGAGGAAGGAAGGAGAGGCTGGATATCTCCTGTAGCGTCATTGACCGAGGCTTCTCCTCACTTCCATTTCTATTGCTATGTCTCCTCCAACTAAGGCACAGGATCATGTCAAATCTCTAGCCCCTGTTCCATCCCAGCTCTTACACAGCCCCCAGCTATTTCTTAATTCTTGCTTAGCTTGTTAGCTTCCAGGAAATTCACTGAATACAGGTGGCCTCCAAAGTATAGATAAATATTATATGAGACCCACCACCTGTCTTATCTCCTTCCAACATTCTTTTGGGAAAAAGAAAAAGTATTCAAAGGAGGATTTTATGTGGAGCCCCTTTGCTCATTACCTCACAACTTCCAATGGAAACCCTTAGAAAACTTGCAAACAGTCATCCTTGCAAGATATTTTCTCATTCGTCAAGGACTGAAAGATGTAACAGTTGAAAATAAAGAAGGTGGCAGTGGAAAAGGTAGCAAGATACCCAAACCTCAGTTCTCTCAGAGGGAAAAAAAGAGGAGGTGACCAGAAATCTGACCTGGGTGGGAAGAAATTCCTCTAGAAATGTCTCCTAGATTGAAAGTCTTCACCATGACAACGCTTCAATTTTTAACATCCTGAAACCCAAAACTTTTTGTGGTGTGAATGTATATACATCTTTCTTTCTAGTATTAAAACTCTGCCAAAACATTAGCCTAAATGTATCTGAGTAGCAACTCCAATTATTCCACAGTAGAATAGAGACCCTACTGAAATAACTAGAATATACTACAATCTGAACATTTAATGAAAGCCTATAATTTTCAGTTATTGTGCTAAGTAAGCACTTAGGTTACTGAGATGAGTGACACAGTCTGGACTTCAAACTGCTTCAAGGTTGGTGAAAGGAAAAACAAAGAAATACATAAGTAACATTAATGTGACAACTGCTGGAAGAACAGGACTCTTCCTATAGACTGAGTATTGAGAACCTAGCAAAGGGAAGTGATGTGTTGAAGACAGAATTTTAAGTTAAAGGCATGAATGATTCAAGCATGAAGAATAAAGAATCCCAAAGTAATTTGATGTGGTAGGAATATTGAGTAAAAGATGGAGTAGACAAAAAAGAGAGAGACAGACACACAAGAAGTAGGCAGGGCTAAATCATAAAGAACTTTGTCTAACATGCCCAGAAATTTGAGTTTCTACCCCCCACCCCACCCGCCCAAAAAACTGAGGACATAGAAGGATTTTCCCAAAGAACAGAGACATGATCAGATTTAACTTTTTATGTTTTGTATTTTTTTAATTTTTATGTATTTATTTTTAATTTTAATTTATTTATTTTAATTGGAGGCTAATTACTTTACAATATTGTATTGGTTTTGCCATACATCAACATGATTTAACTTTTTAAAAGGTCACGCTGTTCACATTTTAGATAATGGATGAGGGGTATATGATACCAAAGACCAATTTATATGCATGTTGAGACCCTATGGATCATAGCCCACCAGGCTCCTCTCTCCATGGGATTCTCCAGGCAAGAATACAGGAGTGGGTTGCCATGCCCTCCTCCAGGGAATCTTCCCAACCCAGGAATCAAACCCACATCTCTTGAGTCTCTTGTATTAGCAGGTGGGTTCTTTACCACTAGCGCCACCTGGGAAGCCCCCAAAGATTAGTTAGTAGGCTGCATTTCAGATGAGATATAGCTGAATCAGAGCAGTAGCATTAGGGATGCAAAGGAGATGAGTTAACACTTCATTCGAAATGCAGGCTGGAGAGGACATGGTGACAAGGAATGCAAATTTAAGAGAGAAGAACAAAACTAGGGCGACCCCAGGTTTCTGGCTGAATGATGAGTTGACTGAAAGTGTCTTTCACTATGATATTAATAGAAGACAGTAAAATTCAAGACTGAGTTTGAGGTGCACTGGAACATGCAGTTTAAGATGCCAAGACATCCAGTCAGACGCAAGTGCCTCGGGCTCAGGAGGGAGATGAGGATATAGATACTGGTTAGGGAGAACAGACCCAATGGAGCTGGCTAGACCACACCTCACCCCATCCATACTTCCCTGCCCAGAATATACCTCCTTGCATCACCCTGTCTTGTCCCTTCCACCCACCCACAAGTCTGGGAATTAAGCATAAATCAGAAGCTGCTTGTGAGTCACTGGCTTCAG
This sequence comes from Oreotragus oreotragus, assembly GCA_006410675.1. Lineage (NCBI taxonomy): Eukaryota > Metazoa > Chordata > Mammalia > Artiodactyla > Bovidae > Oreotragus > Oreotragus oreotragus. The sequence continues at coordinate 66,562 of SJYX01002255.1, forward strand.
AAATGGGCTTGACCTGCTCACGTAAGGTGAGAACAGAGATCCAGAATAGCCCCAGAATTTCAACTGGTTGCTGTATGGCTTTGCTTTCTTTTAAATACCATTCTTAGTCTTGGCAACCTGGCTATCTGAATTTATAATCTGGTCCCTGGATTTTCTGTTTCTGTCAACCAAACCTGGACTGTCCCCTTAGTCAGGTCACAGTCTGCACTAGCCCATATGATGTTTTCATAAAAATTAGGAAAAAAAAAATCCTCTTTGGCTGGCATTCACCATCTCAAGGACTCACAAATTGGGGAGCAGAAGATACCTTTGTGCCAATTAAAAAAGGTGACACTTGCACAGGGCATATCATCTGTATGTGCAGCTCTGACCCAACTTCAGACTGAGATATCTGACTGTTGAGGATGTTTATGGTCAGTTTAAGCCCTGAGCAGTGCTGGTGTCTCACTTATACTGACAGCTACCATGAACAGCTTTCTTCACTTTCCCCCTAGGCAAATGACATCTGAGCTGAGTAGACAGAAATAGTCCGATGAAGGTAGAGGCCCATATTCCAAACTTTGGAAATGTTCTACTAAAAGTATATAGAAGTCTTGACAAGCAATAAAGGGTTAGACATCTTGATCCTTCATCCTTTGCACAGCCTCGTGGGAAACATGCCTCGGGCTGGCAGAGGCCTTGCCCTCAGTATTTGGCAGCCAGGGCTACATTTAGAAATGAGGACCCATTCCTCAGACATATTCCACAGGATAGTGAATCTGGCACATCTTTATGAGTAAAACTGTGTTTTGCAGCCTAGCCTGAGAAAGTAAGATTACAGTAAGTCAGATGAATGAATGTCCATTGCATTGACATAAATCTCTGTGGAAGGATTTGTCTCCTGTCTTGGAAAAGATCTAGCCAGTGGCAAACTTCCTCTATTATGGGGGCCTCTGAGCTCATGACATATTCAGAGGAAATAGAAGTGAGTTGACTCTTTAGAAAGTATTACAAAAAAAGGAAAACAGCAGCAAAAGTTTTCAGAAACTTGTTTATATACTCAAAGATTCACAGGTAAAACAGCGAAAAAGTTCTTCTACCCAACTGATCCCTGTTTGCATGCTGCCCACTTATATGTGAACTTGGAAGGAATGCCTATGGCACATATTGATGGTGAACAAAAGAAAACAGAGAAAGATTTTTCAGAGGCAATATAAATCCCAGTATTAACATCAGAGGCTATGTATTCCTTTTCTCCACCACCTATGTCAGTGAGAACTGGCTGAGGACTCAAATTATATATTGTTCTGAATGGGCCAAAATATGAAATAATCTAAGATTTCTTACTTATTAGCTTATAAAGTTATCCTGTCCCTGTCCTAAATTAGCTAATGGAAATAAATCACCTGTCCCGGGATAATTAAGAGCTTACTGTAAAAACAAAGTAACCAGAATGAAAAAAAAAAAAAGAAAGAAACATTAGAAAATCAGCTAAGATGGGTCCCAAATGCCTCTTTAATAAATTACATTCCCTTAAAAGGCAACAACCCAATGGATTATAGCATCACATTAAAGATAATGGCTTTCTCCTTTTTAATGTCCATTGTTAATCTTAAAAAAAGAAAATCAATAGATTTGTAATAAATCCTTTTTTCTTGGGCTGAGAAATGCTCTAAGAAAGCCTTGAGAAACAGTTTGACATTCTCTATCAGTCATTCTTCATCAAAAAGAAACAAACTGTGGATAACAGTAAACATAATTAAACATGTGCTATATTTTTCTTTTCTTTTTAAATTAAAATTAATTGTTTATTAAAAAAATATTTTTTCAAGCAGTTTTAGGTTCACAGGAAAACTGTGTAGAAAGTACAGAGATTTCCCATATACTCACTGATGGAGCCCACACACATACAGTCTCCCCCTTCAGAGGGTTACCTTTATTACACTTGAACCTGCATTGACACATCAAGGCTTCCCAGGTGGCACAATTAAAAGAATCTGCCTGTCAGTGCAAGAGATGCAAGAGATGCAGGTTTGATTCCTGGATCCTACTCCAAGGAAAGTCTCCTGGAGAATAAAATGGCAACTCACATTAGTATTCTTGCCTGGGAAATCCCATGGAGAAAGGAGCCTGGTGGGCTACAGTCCCTGGTGTTGCAAATAGTCGGACACGATTGAGTGACTGAGCACACACACACACACACACACACACTGACACATCATCATCTAAAGTTCATAGTTTATCTTAGAGTTCACTATAAATTTTATGGGTTTTGAGAAATGTAAAATGCCATGTATCCACCATTATAGTATCATACAGAATAGTTTCACTGCCCTAAAGATCCTCTGTGCTCACCCCTCTCTCCTCCCTAACCCCTAGCAACAACTGATCTTTTTACGGGCTCCATAGTTGTGCCTATTCCAGAATGTCATGTTGTTGAAATTACACAGTATGTGCCTTTTCCAGATTGGCTTCTTTCACTTAGTAATGTGCAATTTTTCCCCAAAGGCATTACAAAATTCCCAAGGCAATGAATGATGTGGCAGAAAGGCAAAGAGCATGAAAACTTAGACTCAAGTATTGGTTTTGCCCCTTTGGTTAAGTTATTTACTTTTCCAAGACCTTGGTTTGCTCATCTGTGAAAAGAGGATAACGTTAATACATATCCCAAAGACTTCTATGAGTTGTTGTGAAAATCAGGTTTCTTTCCTTAAAAAATGGAGGTAATAATGCCTATGTTGTAGGGTTGCTGTATGGATTAAAAAGGCAATGTGTGTGAAAAGGTTAGCACTGGGACAGGAACATATTACACATTTAATAATAGTAGCTGACAAATCTCGTTTTAATGAGTGCTGAATACTTTCTCTTTGACCTTCTAAATCACTCTCTGCTCTTTTCCGTCTTCCTTTGTGGGACACAATTGCTTAAGAACACATTAAGTGACTGCCCTTCCCTCCTGGTTTCCTGATGAGTTCAGTATAGAAAGAAAAAAGGTAGAAGCTGGGAGGGAGAGAGATGGATGTTTTATCCCTCTGCCTATTCTCTGTCAAGCTGGAGTCTGGCTGTGGCTGCAATCCTCTTCAAAGGGCAAAGATTCTGCTGGGCAACCATCTTATAGTTGCTTAGTTCAGTTTAGTTGCTCAGTCATGTCCGACTCTCTGCGACCCTATGAACCGCACCACGCCAGGTCTCCCTGTCCATCACCAATTCCCAGAGTTCACCCAAACTGATGTCCATTGAGTCAGTGATGCCATCTAACCATCCCATCCTCTGACATCCACTTCTCCTCATGCCCTCAATCTTTCCCAGCATCAGGGTCTTTTCAAATGAGTCAGCTCTTCACATCAGGTGGCCAAAGTATTGGAGCTTCAGCTTCAACATCAGTCCTTCCAATGAACACCCAGGATTGATCTCCTTTAGAATGGACTGGATGGATCTCTTTACAGTCCAAGGGGCTCTCAAGAATCTTCTCCAACACCACAGTTCAAAAGCATCAATTCTTCCGTGCTCAGCTTTCTTTATAGTCCAACTCTACATCCATACATGACTACTACAAAAACCATAGCCTTGACTAGATGGACTGTGTTGACAAAGTAATGTCTCTGCTTTTTAATATGCTGTCTAGGTTGGTCATAACTTTCCTTCCAAGGTAAGCATCTTTTTAATTTCTTGGCTACAATCACCATCTGCAGTGATTTTGGAGCCCCAAAAAATAAAGTCAGCCACTGTTTCCCCATCTATTTGTCATGAAGTGATGAAACTAGATGTCAAACTCTTAGTTTTCTAAATGTTGAGCTTTAAGCCAACTTTTTCACTCTCCTTTTTCACTTTCAACAAGAGGCTCTGTAGTTCTTCTTCACTTTCTCCCAAAAGGGTGGTGTCATCTGCATATCTGAGGTGATTGATATTTCTCCCAGCAATCTTGATTCCAGCTTGTAATTCATCCAGCCCAGCGTTTCTCATGATGTACTCTGCATATAAGTTAAATAAGCAGGGTGACAGTATACAGCCTTGA
>SJYX01002255.1:72733-103021 GCA_006410675.1 Oreotragus oreotragus
TTCTGTCCTTTATCGAGCCCATCTTTGCATGAAATGTTCCCTTAGTATCTCTAATTTTCTTGAAGAGATCTCTAGTTTTTCCCATTCTGTTCTTTACCTCTATTTCTTTGCATTGATTGCTAAAGAAGGCTTTCTTATCTCTTCTTGCTATTCTTTGGTCTTTCCCATTCTATTGTTTTCCTCTATTTCTTTGCACTGATCTCTGAGGAAGGCTTTCTTATCTCTCCTTGCTATTCTTTGGAACTCTGCATTCAGATGCTTATATCTTTCCTTTTCTCCTTTGCTTTTCACTTCTCTTCTTTTCACAGGTCTTTGTTAGGCCTCCTCAGACAGCCATTTTGCCTTTTTGCATTTCTCTTTCTTGGGGATGGTCTTGATCTTTGTCTCCTATACAAAATCACGAACCTCTGTCCATAATTCATCAGGCACTCTGTCTATCAGATCTAAATAAATCTATTTCTCACTTCCACTGTATAACTATAAGGGATTTGACTTAGGTCATACCTGAATGGTCTAATGGTTTTCCCCACTTTCTTAAATTTAATCTGAATTTGGCAATACAGAGTTCATTATCTGAGCCACAGTCTGCTCCCGGTCTTATTTTTGCTGACTGTATAGAGCTTCTGATTTGGCTGCAAAGAATATAATCAATCTGATTTCAGTGTTGACCATCTGGTGATGTCCATGTGTAGAGTCTTCTCTTGTGTTTTGAGTGTTTGCTATGACCAGTGAGTTCTCTTGGCAAAACCTCTTAGCCTTTGCCCTGCTCATTCTGTACTCCAAGGCCAAATCTGCCTGTTACTCCAGGTATTCTTGACTTCCTACTTTTGCATTCCAGTCCTCTATAATGAAAAGGACATCTTTTTTGGGTGTTAGTTCTAAAAGGTCTTGTAGGTCTTCATAGAACCGTTCAACTTCAGCTTCTTCAGTGTTACTGGTCAGGGCATAGGCTTAGATTACCGTGATATTGAATGGTTTGCCTTGGAAACAAACAGAGATCATTCTGTCATTTTTGAGAGTGCATCCAAGTATGGCATTTCAGACTCTTTTGTTGACCATGATGGCTACTCCATTTCTTCTAAGGGATTCCTGCCTGCAGTAGTAGATACAATGGTCACCTGAGTAAAAGTCACCCATTCCAGTCCATCTTAGTTCACTGATTCCTAGAATGTCGATGTTCACTCTTGCCATCTCCTGTTTGACCACTTCCAATTTGCCATGATTCATGGACCTAACATTCCAGGTTCCTTTGCAATATTACAGCAATGGACTTTCCTTCTATCACCAGCCACACCCACAACTGGGTATTGTTTTTGCTTTGGCTCCATCCCTTCATTCTTTCTGAAGTTTTATCTCCTGTAATCTCCAGTAGCATATTGGGCATCTACTGACCTGGAGAGTTCATCTCTCAGTGTCCTATCTAACCCTACCAGACTTTGGTAATTAATCTCTTAAATTATATCTTTTGTGATAATTTAAAAATTTCTGCTGCTTCCTGTCAGACACATATTTTCCCTTATGTTTACTTGCAAAATTATTGTTACTCTTTTACTTTGTAAAGCAACCAGTGAATCATAAAATCCAAAACCATAAACAACCCTATATACTCTTACATGTTATCCCTAATATCCCTCTATATCCCGATACTCTTCAGAATTTTATGAATCTACTTTTGGATTCAAATAGAAAATGTGAAAAAAGTTTAGAAATTTAAGTTATAAAGATTAAAAACTATAAAATATCTATAAAAAAGGCTAGTCAATTTTTTATTTATTAAAAATATACCAAACACAATAGCAGAAACAAATTCCTGCGAATTACTTAGCTTTGTAGAGCAAAGACAATTATTTAAATAAAGTGAACTTAGTGTTCATAAGTGATGTTTTACAGATGTATTCCTCAATATGATGCTTCTTTGCTGGAATGCTGATCACAGAGATGTGTACTATCTTATTAGAGAAAAGCTTTATAATAGTCATTCAAGGAAATCTTCAACTGCATCAGGAATTTTCATTAATAATTAAATTAATTGAAGTGTATACAATCCACTGCTATAACTCTACATATCACATGGACTACTGATTTTATCTTAAAATCACAGAATGTATTTTTTGCAATTTTATAAATATTAACTATATATGTTTTTCATTACAAATCATGTTACAATAAAAAGAAAGCCAACCTTTATGTTTAAAACACAAAAAGTAACAGAGAACATTCAAGTATGGCACTGTCTTCATTGCATGAGTGGGGCACGGCATTACACCCAGAATATTCTGTAAGAAAGCTACTCACTTGAGTTTTTGGCCGAGCTCCAGTTGACATTTGGTTTGGCACACCATCAAGATTCTGAATGTTTCCAGTTTTAGTTCCACAAATTCCCTCCTTCTGATGATTTTTCTAAAAGATTACTCTTCAGGTTTATAGAATTCTGTAGAAAACATTTTTAAACAAATTTTACACATATAAAGAATTATTCTTAAGAATAATTCAAGTGAATTATTTAATAAAAACACATTTTAAAAAAAACAGGATTGTTTTGAAAGCTAACATAAAATGTGAGACTATTCCTAAATAGTAATTATTTTCCCAGAGACATTTATACTTAGGCTCAGTAAGATCAACCCTGGTAATGACTGTGAACTTGTAAATATAAGTTTATAAGTAAATATGTTTAAACTATCAAGGTAATACATAGTACTATATTGCCACATATTTTAAAACTTTTTAAAAAACAAAACCAAAAGTTTGTTAAAAACTTGAAATAAGAGGTGGCTCATTTACAGCCACAGTATTCTTTTAAACTTTAAGATCTCAATTTATATATTTTGTAATGAAAGTGAAAGTGTTAGTCACTCAGTCGTGTCTGACTCTTTGTGAGTCAATGGACTATGTAGCCCACTAGGCTCCTCTGTCCATGGAATTCTCCAGGCAAGAATACTGAAGTGGGTTGCCATTTTCTTCTCCACGGATTGAACCTGGGTGTCCTGAATTGTAGACAGACTCTTTACTGACTGAGACACTAGGGAAGACTTATATTTTGTAACAGCAGGGAACAAATTATAAAATTTTATTTCCAAAGGTTAGGTGTAGAAGCAAAAGGAGTAAAGTGGTAAGCATAAAGAGAATCCTAAACTTTTCAAATACAGAATGAGTTTTTTTCCCAAAATGTCAGACTAATTCTTACCGGAGTCAAGTTTTCCTTCACTAATTCTTTCCATCACCTGGAAGTCTGTCACATCTCTCTGCGCCTACGTGCCTTATGTAAATTACCTAGAAGCCTCTACTGCAGTGTCCTGTCCTGGTTTATTACTTTTGGAAAAAGGACCAATGTTTTCAGAAGAAAAGGTTGGAAATGTGAATTTTTCACTTAACTAAAAGTTTAGTCACTGCTCATTAGGTTGTTCTTCAGGGTGGAAAATAATATATCTAGAACACACTGGCTTATGTGTAAGCATACTGACTATATAAACTTTGACTTAATTTCCTCAAATCTAAATTAATCACCTATAAAAGAATACCTCTGACTTCTAGTGAACAATTCTTTGTGCTTGGCATATTTGGTCAATGGAATGTGAGTACAAAGGAACATGCCAAGTCTGAGCAGAATCTTTAAATATTCTGCATGGAAATTTTAGTTTTCTTATTCTTGATGCTTATAGAAATTCTACTGTGGGGAAAAGAAAAACAGTGATGAGAATAATAATGATATGCTGTGCTAGTAATAATATGGTTTACATATTTACATTTTGGGAAGAATTCCCCATTTGATCTTTTAAGAGAAATTTACTAACTCAAAACTGTCCAAGAAGAGTTTATTTATTTATTTATTTATTTATTTATTTTGAGAAGAGTTTAAAGACATAGGAGAGTATGTACACATTTTACCCTTGAGAAAAGACCATGAAGGATCTAATAGGGTCTTGTCTTAATTCACGTGCAGTGATTTTAAAGGGTATGAAAGTTATTAAATTGGGGAAAAAACACTGACAAATTAGAACACATTGGACAGGCATTCAGGGGTGTTGGCAATAGAGTGTTGACCAATGAGTTGGCCAATAAGTACTACATTCTTCTACTGATAATGTCTATTTCTGCTGGTGTGTGTGGACAGTTTGACAGGTACCTAGAGGAATAACCACTGTGGGTTAATTTATAAAATGAGGATGATGCTGGCACCTGTTTCAATAGGGTGCTACATGAAAGCCCCTTCAGTACTGTTATGGTGGCTGTTGTAACACAGCCTCTTTTTTTTTGAGAAGTTAGGGACTGCATTTTATTCAGGAAAACCTAACCTCTGATGACAGAATATTAAGCACAACAGCCTGTGTATGATACTTTCAAATGGACTACTTCATTTTTTTCTTCTTAGTAATTCTGTGCGGTAGGCCCTTGTTGGTCAAATTTTATAAAAATAATTCCTAGAGAACAAGTTGCTTGATTAGGATCACACAGCAACTGAGAATGCTAAGATCTCTTGATTCTTCTCAGTTTCTTCTTTCTTCCTCCATATTTCTCTTTGTATCTTGGCCCAGTCTCACTCCCACAACCTCTCCAGTCTAAATCTCAGTAAAGGTCTGTTCTGTCACAGTCTTTGGTCAGCTGGATAATGGATTTGGGATCCTGTTAGCCCTACTGAAGACAGATACCTGTGAAGACAAGGAAATGGGGTTCTAACTGCAGGAAGGAATTAACCACTACAACCCAGCTGTTTTGCAGAGTTCCTATGGCCCAGACATGGCCACTTATAGCACTTATTGAAAGTATGCTAGCCATCTTATAATTTTGAAGCTTGTTACAAATGAGATTCTTTCCTAAAATTACATTTTCTTAGTCCTATTACTTGTACATAGTAATTCAGTTGATTTTTTAAATTGATGATGTTTCCATAAATATTTGTAAGCCTTCTGATCAATTTTATATATTTTGGGGAGATTGTCTTTGTACTCTTACACAGGGGACAAATGGTAATTTTGTTTCTTTACCATTCCTCATACTTTCCTTTCTTTTATTTTCCTTATAAATAAGCTAGGCCTCCAGTCAGGGGTGGGAAGAGAAGACATTCTGCCTGATTCTATTTCTGATTTTAAGGAGAGTGCTTCCAGTATTTCATCATTTAGCCATGATGCTGAATGTACTGCATTTTATTTTTCTAAATCATGCAGTTTTTCTTTTGATAAAAAATTTTTATACAAAAAGATGCTGAATTTTACTGAATGCATTTTCTCCATGTATTAAGATGATCAAATTTTTCTTCTTTAATCTCTTAATTTATAAATTACATTAATCTTAAAATGTTAAACCAATCATGTACTTCTGTATTATATTATCAAAGTACCTTTCTAGTTTTTAAGATTATTTATCATAATGAAGGTTGGAAGTTATCAAATGTCCTTTTGATAACTAATCTTATCAATGAACTGTAGTAATAGATTCATAAATATTAAACTATCCATGTATTTTTGAGACCAACTGTACATGGCTGTGGGAAGCAGTTCCTTTTAATTTTGTTGATTTTCATTTTGGGAAGAATTTCTTTGGTCTTTCTGAATCCATATTCATTTTTTTGTCCTATTTTGTGTCAAGAAAACATTGGTTTCATAAATAAGTAGCTTCAGTCATGTCCAACTGTGTGACTCCATAGAGGGACGAAGGCAGAGAAATACCTAATTAGGTTTTGTTCCTTATTGGAATTTATTTTTATCCTCTATTACAATACTTTAAATACATAGTTTTAATAGTTTAATTTAATATTTTTGTAACTACAACATAACCAAATAAGAATTTTTCCTGAGACTTAGCTTTTTGAGAAATAATATCTGATTTTGAAATTTCCTGGATCTTTAGCCATTACTTACTTTTTATAGTTCACATTTTATTTAAACAATGTCTCTTTGTTTTTCCTAATTCAACAAGAAAATTTTTAAATGGTATCCTTGTAGCTATTTTCAAAGTTTCCTATGTATAGGTATTAGCCCTAGAATACTAAACCTCATTGATGTAATAATCATTGAATTTTTTCTGCTACATACAACCAAGCCATGACACAGGATTGCAAAAAAAAAAAAACCCCAAATTATAAAATTATCTTCCTCATCTTTGTTTGAATTTCATATAAAGAAAGCTTAGGGAAAAATTCCTAAGATAAGACATTTACGCTTATGCAAATATAGCAAAGAATGAGGTGGTTCACTGCTGTTGATTGTCCAAACTGGTGTAGCATGCCATCCTTTAATTTCTTTATTTGCAAAGAAGACTCTCACTAGCTAACTGACTTAGAGATTGAAGATAATTAATTTGATCTTTTTTGGAGGAAAGCACAATGTTTACAAAGAAACATCCATTTTAAAAACTAAAATATTTTAAAATACCTAAACTATTAATATCTAGTTGCAACAGCAGGTATAAATCATGTAACATGAATTTTGATCCCAAATATAAATGGTCAAAGCTATGCATAGACTGAAAGTTGCCCTTGCCATTTATTTTTCAAGTAATAGATTAGTTCTGTATCTCAAAAAAGCTTGTGTAATTAACTTTCAAGGAACACTAAGAATACAAAGAAGAAATTTAAGCACATGTGAAAAATTTCCCAAGCTATGTAATTTGTATTAAATTTATTTTTGACAATTTTTTCTAATCTGTTCTTCCCGTAACTGAGACTAATTAACTTATCCTGCTAAATCACCAAGACAGACATTTGATTCCAGATCTATCTGAGAAATGAGAGGCCTTCATTTTTCATATTCCTAAAGCTGGACACAAAGAGTCCCTTTCTCCATCAGAATAATGTTAACTATCATTTATTTAGTGCTGTATTCAGTGTAGTGAAAGCAGGCTGCTGGCTAAATTCAGGTTCTGATTTCTGTGCTTACTGTGGTGACTTGAGCAAGTTACTTAAATTCTCTATGCCTCTGCTGTCTCATTGGATTAAAATGGGAATATTAATAGGATCTACCCATAAAGTTTTATTTATTACTTCCCATTTAATTTTTTGGCCCATATTTTACCCAGAATATTGTCACAGCTTCAAGATGCCAGAGTTTTAACTGCATTGTATTCTCTGTGAGAGCTATGACTATACCCTTTCTGATCAATCACCACAATACATCACCAAGATGAACAGACTAAGAAGAAAGTGCCATACTAGTTGAAGAATTAATACGTCTCTTTTAAATCCTGCAATATGATCCGTTAAAGATGGATAAAAGTGACAGAATAAAACATGAGATGTGTGAACAGAGAAGACTCACATGATGCACAGTTCTACTTAACATAGTGACATATAAGACAAGCATTTGTAGTCTCAAGGCCTTTTGTTTGTTTTTCCACTTGTACATAGTTGATTAGGTAACTGCATCTTTTCCCTGCACCCAAAGGCTTTCTTTGGTAAAGTATCTTTGGAGCTAATCAATTTCCTGTCTCTTCTCATTCACTCACTCATATGCCAAGCACTGTCCAACTGCAGTGAAAACAAAATAAATACAACATATTTTCTTTAAGAGCTCTAATCTACAGAGAAAATGTCATGTAGACAGATAATATTATAGGGATTTAAGACAAAGTATCATATAAAATGATATGAGAACACAGATAAAAGAGTAAATAATTCTGCCTGGGGAAAAGGAAGAGTTCATAGAAGAAATAACCTTTAACTGAGTTTTGAAGGAATAATACTAGTATTTCAGAGGGAGGGAATCCCAAGGGCATGAAAACACAAAAAGAATACAGCTTACTCCATCTGTTGATGCCTAGGGGATAATGGAAGCAAATGATGTATGAAAATGAAATGGGGTCCTCAGATAAAATGCTACATATTAAGGAATTTGACTTTTGTCTGTAGGTAACGGGAATCTTGTGGATTTTTGTTTTTGTATTATATTTTACAACTGAGACTTATATTAAGAAATATAAGGAGATTATATAAATATCAAAAGATTTTAAACATGCATTATAGACATCAGTATCTCAACATTTCTCACTGGAGTTTAACTCTCCCTTGCCTCTCCGCTCCCTCCTCTCTGTGACCAGTTTTTCAAAATAATAATTTTATTGTAAAAGAAAGTACAAATATAGAAAAATACACAAAACAGATGCACAGCTTAATGAGTTACTCAAAGGTGAACAATCTAACCACCATCAGGTCAAGAAGTAAAAGTGTCCCTGAATTTCCCCTCCACAATGCAAAACACCTCTAAATACTCCACACCGACTACAAGACAATTCTTCCTTCTGTAAGGAATCATTGTTTACAGTAATTATTTCCTTGCATTTTTCAGTTTCAGCAGTCAAATATGTACCCTATAATGCTAGGCTTGCTCCTTTATATATTTTTTGTGTGTCTTTTAAGCCTCCTTTAATCCAAAACTTAATTTATACTACAAGTTATCTGTTGAAAAACCTAAGTTTTTTTCTAGTTTTCCAGTCTCATTTTTACAAACTATATGTCTTTCTGGTCATGTGATTACCTGAAGTTGATTCTCTAGATTTCTTCAGAAAGGGGTAATGAGCCCCTGTGCCCTTTTTACTTATAAGTCAATTTTGTTAGATACAAAATGCTTGATTCATGTTTTTTTCCTTGATAGTAGTAATAAGATAAACTTATTTTCTATGAGCATAAAATGTTGCTCTTGAAGTCTGATAATTATCTAATTGAAATGTCTTGTAAATCATGTGTTCTTCTTTCTAGATAGTCAAATATTTTATTTTTCTTTAAAGCCAGTACACTACAATATCTTGGTGTTAGTCATTGTGGATCAATATTCTTGATATATAATGAGTATATAATGAGTAACTTCAATCCTTTTTTAGAAAAAAATTCCTGAATTATAATTTTCAGCATTTCTTCTGGTCCCTTCAGTTTCTTTTTTTTTTTTCCTTCAGTTTCCTTCTTCTTTGATATCTTGCTCTTTTTCTCAGTCCCTTTTTAAAAGTTACCCAAAGTCCTTTAAAAATTACCCAAATTGGCTTAGCCAGTAAAGGACCTGCCTGTAATGCATAAGACACACAGGAGACATCTATTCGATCCTTGGGTTGGCAAGATCCCCTGGAGAAAGAAATGGCAACCCACTCCAGTATACTTGCCTGGGAAACCCCATGGACAGAAGAGTCTGGCAGGCTACAGCCTATGGGGTTGCAAGAGAGTCAGACATGACTTAGCAACTAAGCAACAACAAAAGTCATAAAAATCTTTCTAAAAGTTTTAAAACTTTGACTTTTACTCTTGAGTGCTCTTAATACAACTGCAATTGAGTTTTGTGTATAGTGAGATGTGTGTACAAATTTTTTTCCTGAAAACACAGGATAAAAGCTTTTTTGGGGTTACCAAAAAAAGCTGTGCTTCTGACAAACCATGTATTTGTATCTCATGAAATTATGAATTAATCTGATTTACATATGGTGTCTCAGAGAAGGCAATGGCACCCCACTCCAGTACTCTTGCCTGGAAAATCCCATGGATGGAGGAGCCTGGTGGGCTGCAGTCCATGGGGTCGCTAAGAGTCGGAAATGACTGAGCGACTTCACTTTCACTTTTCACTTTCATGCATTGGAGAAGGAAATGGCAACCCACTCCAGTACTCTTGCCTGGAGAATCCCAGGGACGGGGGAGCCTGGTGGGCTGCCGTCTATGGAGTCGCACAGAGTCGGACACGACTGAAGCGACTTAGCAGCAGCAGCAGCATATATAGTGTCTGACTCAGACCTGAGAAATGTAAAAGTGTAGCAGTGGCCATATTGGCTGAAGGCAGCAGAGCAGACAGAAAGACCCATTTTAGGAGCTCTTTTACCTCTTTTACAAGCAGGCCAAGGAAAGAGAAGTGCTCTTACTAACCACATGAACATTGACCAGACAGAGAGATAAGCCAAAATATCTTTTGGAAGTGGAAGTGTTAGTTGCTTAGTCACGTTCGACTTTTTGTGACCCCATGGACTGTAGCCTGCCAGGGTCCTCTGTTCATGGGGATTCTCTAGGCAAGAATACTGGAGTGGGTTGCCATGCCCTCCTCCAGGGGATCTTCCCAACCCAGAGATTGAACCCAGGTCTCCTGCATTGCAGGCAGACTGTTTATCATCTGAGTCACCAGGGAAGTTGGAGAAGGCAATGGCAACCCACTCCAGTACTCTTGCAAGGAAAATCTCATGGACAGGGGAGCCTGGTGGACTGCCATGGGGTGACCATGGGGTCACAGAGTCGGACACAACTGAGAGACTTCACTTCATTCACTACTCATTTCATACTTTATCACTGGAGAAGGAAATGGCCACGCACTCCAGTATTCTTGCCTGGAGAATCCCATGGACAGAGCGGCCTGGCGGGCCACGATCCATGGGGTTGCAGAGTCAGACACGACTGAAGTGACTGAGCATGTACACACACGCACCAGGGAAGCAAATGTCTTTTAAAAGAGACTAATTTACCCAAAAGATACACCTACAGGAGAAAGCCACTTGATAGGGCACGGGGTTTCAACAGAAAGGATCTTGGTGATGTGAAATCTGATGTCTATGACTAAGTGTTGGTTGAAGTCCTCAGTGGTCACTCAGGAAAAAGGACAATATTTGAATACTGTAGTTGGAAATTCCAGGCAGAAGAATCTAAAGAGCCTTCTTAAAATATCAGAGTCCCCAGACTGTCCAAATTGTCACAACAGTGGCCATGTAAACCTGAGTCTTTTTCTCCAATCCTTTTAACAGTGGTCCAGCCCTGGAGGATCAGATCCCAGAGCTTGCACGCTGCATGAGGAAGCAGTAGAATGAGAAAGAAACAAAGGAGAAGCCAAACGCTGCAAGTCTCTCTGCCTGAAACACTCTCAACACTGAGGATAAGTTTCAGATAAGGTAAGACTATGCAGTTGTGAGATTACGCATGGCCTGGAGATTCAGAATATTTAAGTGACACTTCTTGTATTCAAAGGTGACCAAAGGACGTTTCTGTAATGATTGGAAAAGCTATGAGACCCTCCATAGAAATCATTTAAAAGGTGAAGAAATAGTCCATTCTATAGATTTTAAGGTAGACAGAAAGAAAAAATAAAGCTTTCTTTTCACCTTATAAAGTTATTTCTGTTCAGTAAAAGACTACATTTGGTAAAAAAAAAAAAAATTAGTTTATGCTGACATAGATTGAAAAAGGTCAGGAATAACAAGGTTAGGTCATATGTTAGCTTAAAACCATGGCCCTTGTTTACAATTGGAAAGTTTGATGTCAAAGCTTCAAACTCCTGAGTAAACTTGACCTGTTTCATGGAGAAACCATCCTGATCTGACTATAAGGACTATTAGAGATGGTGTGTAGAGAACTCTCGGCACATACTAAGCCCTTAACAAATGATGGCTCTTCTTACCCTGCCCTTCTTTGCTATTACAGTCGAGACACACCACATCACACTTGATCATCAGGTATTTCACATTGGGTGAGTGTCTTTTTTTTCTCCAACCGATATCAAAATTATTAGAAGACTGGTTAGAACTTTGAATCTAGGATTTTTCAGTAATAATTGATGACTGATCAATAAGTAGATGTAAGAAGAGTTAGGACATCACAACAGAAATGTTTTGGGGTAGGCCAGGGAAACCAATAAGCAGCCCTAAAATTGTAGCCTTTTGTTAGCCAACTTTTCACTTTTTCTGTCTCAAATTTCTCATTATTAATCAAATGTCTCTTTATTTTATGCCTTGAAGTCTCCTACTATTAAACATCAGGACTTTAAAAATTATGTTATTTTGTGGTATCAGACTTTTGGAATAAGATTATCTTCTTTGGAATGGTACCCAAGTTCGGTGAGAGCCATATCAATTAACTGGATAACAATACTTTTGTCTGTGTTAAGTTGCCTCTAAGCAATATATGAATATTCTGCACAAAGCATGGAAAGAGTTGGTTAAGAAGTAGAAAGTTACGACAGAAAAGAAGGGCGTTTTCTCTTTAGATTTAAATGTAATTCTCCATGTAGACTTCTGAATTCAATGTTTTTAAAAGGTCTCTTGCTCTTCAATTACTTTAGTTACGTAACCTTTGTTTTAAAGATGCTTACAACTGGAAGTTTTATTTTCATACCCATTTTTTGTGATCGTGTACAATGTTATACCGGAGAAAAAGAAAATGGGGATCTTCCCGACCTACATCTCTCAGTCTCCTGCCATAGCAGGCAGATTCTTTACCACTGTGCCACCTGGGAAGCCCAATATTTTTTTTTCTAATATATTTCCTTTAGACACAGAATTCACTGCTGAAAATTTACATGCTCTTTGGATATATTTTCCTTTTTAATTTAGTCACTAAGTACCTACTACAAGCACCATGAGGGTAGGATCTGGACCTGGTTTAACATTACTTTATAAAAACAATCTTGTTTCATTATTCCATAGCTATGGCCTTCTGTTACACAAACTATTCATTACATGTGAAACATTAACCCCAAAGACAGTAGGGAAAACTAAAATGAACTGTTTTCTCAATGAAAGAACACATCATCCCTTTCTCATCTAGTAACTTTTTCAAATTCTGCACAGAATATAAGGAAAAGTAAAAATCAGTTTCTATTATTGTATATAAATCTGAGTGAAGGTGAAGGTGAAGGTGAAGTCGCTCAGTCGTGTCTGACTCTTTGTGACCCTGTGGACTGTAACCTGCTAGGCTTCTCTGTCCACAGGATTCTCCAGGCAAGAATACTGGAGTGGATTGCCATTTCCTTCTCCAGGGGATCCTCCCGACCCAGGGATCGAACCCGGGTCTCCCGCATTGGAGGCAGACGCTTTAACCTCTGAGCCACCAGGGAGCCCCTAAATCTGAGTATGAGTAGTCAAAAGTTTTTTAATAAGTAAAAAAAAAACCTGGAAATTTTAGCTCCAAGTATTCCTTTAAATGTTGATATTGGCGATTTAAAAGCAGTATAGGATAGATGATTNCCAGGGATCGAACCCGGGTCTCCCGCATTGGAGGCAGACGCTTTAACCTCTGAGCCACCAGGGAGCCCCTAAATCTGAGTATGAGTAGTCAAAAGTTTTTTAATAAGTAAAAAAAAAACCTGGAAATTTTAGCTCCAAGTATTCCTTTAAATGTTGATATTGGCGATTTAAAAGCAGTATAGGATAGATGATTAAGTATTTAATCATGATAAAAATTAAATATTGATGATTTAAAAGTTTAGGAAGTAAAACTTATTTTTGAACTGTAACAGTTCCACATTAATACATCTATGCAAAAATAATTTGCATTTTAAGTTTTATCAGAGAAAATTTTAGGCAATAAATTCAGGATACAATTTTTTGCAAAATTAAAATTAAAGCTTCAAGAGGTAGATAAACTGAGAGCATATGTCAATCATTTTGATTTTTAAAATAATTCACTTATATGGTAAAAGGATATGACAAAGGTGTTCTTTAAAGTTTGTGTGTTTGGGAAGTTCTTAGAATATATCATGTTGTTTTGTACTAATGTCAACTCTATCTTGACTATATAAAGCTTATTTTTTTTCTTACCACAAAAACTGAAGTAAATACATTCCATCCCTCAACCCTGAATATGACTATTTGTGCTTTGGGGATAAAGGAAATTTTGAATCCTTATTTATGACTTATTATTTCTCTACAATAACTCCATTCAGGGAAATGAAGGGCACATTTGTTTTACTGATCCCATCTAAGCACATTATAAAAGGCAAGATGATGGCCAGAAAATCTATACTTAAATTATTGGAATGTAACAGGACTGAGAAATCCCTTATGGAACAAATAGAGATCAGATCTGACACTTAGCTCGACCTAATTAGGATCTGGAATAAGAGTATTTAGTGATTTTTAAAACATTAATAGAGCAGGGTTATGGGAAAGCTAGTCTAGATTTGGCATGTCATTTTCTGTGTGCGTATAAGTGAACTAAATATATGACCGTTCCAAAGGAAATACAAATAAGTTTACCAATTATAGAATAGATACTATTTTAAAAAAGGAAACCACAGTGATACAATTAAATAACTGCATATTCAAACATGGAAAACAAAACGGTGCAGTATGACAGAAATGGTCACTAAGATGATGAAATTGTATTGTCATTACTTCTTTGCACATTTTTAAAGTAAATTAGAAAATTTAATCTGTGTGACTAATTTGGTTAATTTTATGATCATAACTATGAAAATTTTAAAACATCTGTTCCAAGCTACATTTGTTTATTCTACTATTAGGAAAATGAAAACAAACCACTAAATAATAAAGCAAATCAGCCTCAAAAAACAGAATATTCAACTTTGAAAGATATTTTCTTATCATGGGAGAATCTCCTACTGGATATGAGGATATTATGAAATTATTCAGTCCATTCTTACTGTACAGCCATTATGCTCCCTGGTAAGACAGGAATTAGGTACACATTAGGGATGGGTATGAGCAGACATGATAAATATTGGAGACAAGGCTCTGTATTCAAGCAGTTTACAACTGTCTGACAAGGCTCTGTATTCACGGAACTTACAACTTCCCTCATAGTTCAGTCCTTAAAGAATCTGAGGCAATGCACGAGACCTGGGTTCAATTCCTGGACCAGGAAGATCCCCTGGAAAAGGAAATGGCAGCCCACTCCAGTATTCTTGCCAGGAGAATTCTGCAGACGGAGAAGCCTGGCAGGCTCTAAGTCCATGGGTTGCAAGAGTTGGGCACGACTTAGTGACTAAATCACCACCACCACCACAACTGTCTGAACTAGAATGATTTAAAGAGCAGAGTTGAAAGGGAAAAGCTGGAAGACAGTTCTTTTAGTGAACATTCAACTACAAAACAAACTAGTTTTCCTCTTCAAAGTAAGTCCTCCACCAGCATGCTGAACAGAACGTCCCTCCATTGTTTGATAACAGCCTATTCTCTAATCTCTGGATGAATCAAGCTAATTATTAGTACACTAGAGCAGAATTCAGGTTCTATTTTATGACACTGCTTCAGTTCAGTTCAGTTCAGTCGCTCAGTCGTGTCTGACTCTTTGTGACCCCATGAACCGCACCACGCCAAGCCTCCCTGTCCATCACTAACTCCTGGAGTCCACCCAAACCCATGTTCATTGTGTCAATGAGGCCATCTAACCATCTCATCCTCTGTCATCCCCTTCTCCTCCTGCCCTCAATCTTTCCCAACATTAAGGTCTTTTCAAATGAGTCAGCTCTTCACATCAGGTGGCCAAAGTATTGGAGTTTCAGCTTCAACACTAGTCCCTCCAATGAACACCGAGGACTGATCTCCTTTAGGATGGAATGGTTAGATCTCCTTGCAGTCCAAGGGACTCTCAAGAGTCTTCTACAACACCACAGTTCAAAAGCATCAATTCTTCCAGGCTCAGCTTTCTTTATAGTTCAATTCTCACATCCATACATGACTACTGAAAAAACCATAGCCTTGACTAGAAGGACCTTTCTTGGCAAAGNGGGTGGGAAGGTGGCACAGACCTTGTGGCTTAGGCTGCTCTGTGCTATAAAAGCTTTTGTTTCCTTTTGCTTATTAAAGCTGTGTTGTAAAAACATGCAGCATGTGTCTGGAGCCTGTGAGGAAGTGGGGAATTTGCTATAAAAACAGGCTAAAGAGATTTCAGAAAGGTAGTCTCAGGAACACCCATGGTGTATGTCGGTTTGTTTGCGTGGCGTGTTTCTGTGAGATTAACAGAGAGAACCCAAGTCAGCAAAATCAACGTAAATTCTCCTTGGATGATGCTTGGAAACCTCGATTTTCCTGGAAGTGTGTAGACCTTATGATATATATGTAGCTAGTATTGGGCGGTTCTTTCTTCTTTATTGGAATGGTGTGGTAACCGAGTATGGGACTACTAGTGAAAGCTAGTGAAGTAAGTTTCCTGTAGACTCCAGCTCCCACTGACTAGACTGCTCCACTGGGCGTTTCTCCTATTGGTGGTTCTCAAACTCATTAGATGTCCGCTCATTAGATCTCCCTGGAAGGCTTATTAAACCAGATGGGCCTTATCCCTAAAGTTTTTAGCTGGGAACGTCAGGGAGTAGAATTCTATTGGGTTGTCGCAATGTTCCTTCCAGTTTTCCCTTAAGATGTTAAGGAAAACCCTGAATGAATTTTTTTGCCAATCTAATTATAGCTCTGATAAATTCTCTGGTGATGCTTAATACTTAGGTCCTTGGTACTAGGATCACACCTGCAATAATTTGGAGTTCAGGGTTACTTTGTCAGCACGTGCAGTCATGCTCTTATGGTTGGATGCTTATGATAGAAACCAGAGAAATGCATTGTTGAAAAGTAATGAACTAAGCACTAGATCCAGAAAATTCCACATAAATGAATAGTCACAGTTAAAGCCGCTGCTGCACATAAATGTGTTCTGTAAATTATAATGTGATAAAGGGTGCTGTGATACCAGGTATACTAAATATTTAAATGATTTTTGGTGGAATTTCTGCCCTTCCCATTAGCTATTAAAAGTCAGTAAATAAGAAATGACTAGAATTAAGGACAAAGTTGCTATGCCCTAATTTTCTCGTTTTGATTTTTGGTAGACACCAGGCTTTTCCAAAGTCCTTTAGCATCTTGCCAGATTCTTTTGTTTTTCTAAATCCTCCACCAACCCTATTCCACCCATATTGTGCTGTTTATTCAATACAAATATACACAGTGTTTTCATTTCTAAACATGGTCATCTCACTTGTGAAAATGGCTTACTTAATCTTGTTTGCAGGCTTTTTCTCTTCAGTTAATTATGTCAAATTGTGACTATGTCACTGCATTTACTTTCAGTGAAAAAAGTGTGCTGTGCACTGTGAGTTTTATCCTTGCACATAATTGAAATACAAATATTTTTGGAGAGGTTTTATGTTCATAGCTGAAATCATTCCTAAAACTTTTTTAAAAGTTTAGAATATTTGCTCTGATGTAACTGACCTTAATGATGAAAAATAACTGATATAACCTTGACTTGCAAATTAATATTGATTAAATATCAATGATTAAAGATCTTTAATATTGATTACAGATCAATGAGGACTTCCCTGGTGGCTCAGGAAAGATAGTAAAGGATCTGCCTGCAATGCCAGAGACCCAGGTTGGATCCCTGAATTGGAAAGATATCCTGTAGAAGGGAATGGCAACCCACTCAAGTATTCTTGCCTGGAGAATCCTGTGAATAGAGGAGCCTGGCCAGTTACTGTCCATGGGGTCTCAAAGAGTGGGACAGGTCTTAGCCACTAACGCTTTCACTTGAAAAGATCAGTGAAGACAACTGAAATGCTACTTTGGCAATAATTCAGTAAAGTTTTTATGAGTCAAAAGCGATTTTAATAATGGCCTTGAAGTAAATAAAGGAATGAATTCATTGTGAGCACACTGCATAGAAAACTTCTTGATATAGTTTCCCGAAAAAAGGACTAAGGCTGTTGCTGTGGAGTAGACTGGTGAGGAGAAGGAAATGGCAACCCACTCCAGTATTCTTGCCTAGAAAATTCCATGGACAGAGGAGGCTATTCNAGTAAAGTTTTTATGAGTCAAAAGCGATTTTAATAATGGCCTTGAAGTAAATAAAGGAATGAATTCATTGTGAGCACACTGCATAGAAAACTTCTTGATATAGTTTCCCGAAAAAAGGACTAAGGCTGTTGCTGTGGAGTAGACTGGTGAGGAGAAGGAAATGGCAACCCACTCCAGTATTCTTGCCTAGAAAATTCCATGGACAGAGGAGGCTATTCTAATACCAAGAATTAAACAAGACTTGTTTAATATACATTGTAGTATATAACTGTTAGTCTGTCTTCAGTTACACAAAAAATAAATGATGATCCTTAGAGTTTTAAAAACATAGTTAAAATGATAGCTAACTCAAATAAATTTTCCAAAGCAGAACCAACATTTTCATACAATGAAATAGCCAGTAAATCTCAAAATGTGGATCCCGGCATGACTTCAGCATCACTTGGGAATTTATTAGAAATATAAATTCTAGAGCCAAACCTCGACCCTAATGAATCAGAAACTGAGGGGAGAGCCCAGGTTTTAAAATGTAAAAATCAGCGTTTTTTTCTAAGTTCTTCAAGCTAGTCTGATGGGTGTCAAAATCTGAGAACCACAGAATTAGATAAGATATTGAAAGTTTAAACAAAAATTCAAGCCTCTTGGAATTAAGAAATAACCATAGTGTCTAAAAGGAAACAGAGACTAAAGAAACAGATTTCTCTGAATGAATACTGTGAAACTCTTCTGTGTGAAGAAGATACTGTACTAGATGCTTGAGGATTATTAGTGAACAAAGGGGTAGAAATACAGCTTTCACTGAGTTTTCATTTTAATGCTCTAAAAATATTCTGGCTAGATTTTTTTATTCTATGAGCAAAACTTTTGTTAAATAATTTAGAAAATGGAAAAGGAGAAATCAAAAGGAAGACTACTGTAAAGATAAAAGCAATAATAGTAAAAGTGTTAGAAAATGGGGAGGAAAAGGTAAAGAAACCACAAAATGGTAAATGTGAAACATAAAGATTAGAAGTGATGGAGGAATTATAACATGTAGAAAACATGTTAAATGTGTACATATATCACTATCAAATTTGAAAATCATGAAGTGGATGATTTCTAGGAAAATAAAAAACTACTTAAAAGTCTAATGGTATTCTACCAATAACATAAAAATGTTTTTTAAAGTTATCTGGGTAATTATTTCCCCCAGCAAAGGATCCAATTCTAGGTAGTACTGGTGAAATCTTTTATCCTTAAGAGAAATAAGTAAAACCACATATAGAACATAAAGAAAATATAGAAAGCTACCCATTTCATTTTTTTACTTAAAATTTTTTTTAATTGAAAGATAATTGCTTTGCAGAATTTTATTTTTCTGTCAAGCATCAACATGAATCAGCCATAGCAGATTATACATATGTCCCCTTCCTCTTGAACCTCCCTCCCATGTCCCTCCCCATCCCACCTCCCATTTCATTTTACTAAGCAAATAAAATCAGCCTACTAAATCCTTGGGAAAAAAGCATGAAAATTATATACCCACTCTCAGTTATGATTATGCATATATATAATGTATTAGCACATAAATTTAGTAGTTTAAGAATAATTTACCATGGCCTGAAAGGATCTGTTCTTTGACTATAAGTATGACAGTTTGTGTTACTTTTCACAAATACTCATTCTCCGTTCCCCACACTGTTGAAGGAGTTTATTTCTATACCTCATTGATGCTGTGCTTGACCATGTGACTTGCTTTGGCCAGTGGAATCTGAATGGTTGTCAGATTTGTCATTTTCAAGCACAAGCATTAAGAACAGTTGCATGATTCACTCAGTCTCTGTATTACCCCCTCTGCTATGATTACTGTTGCTCCTTCAGCCTGGACACAGGGAGAAAACAGTGGAGCATACCTACAGTCAACCTGCAGGCTGTAACAGAGCTTGCAGTCCACTGCCTTAACATAACATGTGGTTTGGTTTTTGTTTTTTGTTTTTCTTTGGTTACTGCAGCAGAAACTAATAAAGATGCTACAGTATTAAGGACTGTATTGGTATCACATTGTATCAATAGGTAAAATAAGAAAATCCTGTATAATTTTATTTATTGTGTTTACAAAAGTCATTTGGGAAAATTCTGTACTTAATTCTTAAAATTTTCCCAAAAGCATAACTTAGAAGGCTAATTCCTTCATATGTTAGGATGTCTATCTCAAACCAACACCCATTTTAACCTTATTTAAAAGTAAAATACTGTCATTCCCTTTAAAAGTGGGATACATAGGGAATTCTGTTCTCACCAATTTTACATTGAAATGTCCTGCAAATTCAAGAGAATGTAATGGGAATGTAGTGGGTGAGAGAAAGTATTATTGACAGAAGATATGCTAGTTTAATTTGGAAGTTGAAATGACTTAATGAAGATGATTAATGATGCCTGTTGGGAGAACACGCCCTTGCCTCTATTTATTAACTAAGTGACTGGGCAAAACTGATCCTCTCCTTACTTCACTATCTTCACTTAAAAACTTGAGAGAAAGATATTAGGTCTTAATATCAGAATTCGGGTAAAGGGTTTTGTTGACTGTTATACTCCATCTTTAGTTAATATTAGGTTCATTTTTATAGTCTGACTTATTTCTGAAGACCCACATTTGGAGATAACCATGTTTCTTCCTCAGAAATGTACATGACAACTGTGTCTGTGGAACTTTCCCAGACACAGGCTTCTTAACTTGTGAAGGAAGAGCCATCAAAAGTAGTAACAAATTAAGGTTAATGCTGTCATATTTGCAGTTAAGACTGGCATTCTGTACAATATAATGGACTTCCAGTATATTAGATTTCTGATAGAGAAATTCATAAAGAAATGGAAGTTGTAAAATCAAGATGATTCTGTCTTGATCTTGTGGACTAATAATGGTTAGGTATTGACAAAAGATGTTATCAATGTTTATTCATCCCCTTCCTGCCTCCCTTATCTTTTTCTTTCTGTACTTTTATTTCTCACTTATTTGTTCCCATTATGAAAATTTCTTATAAAAATAATTTTAAATATTCTGGGTTTATGGGTCTGTCAACTTCCACCTGCTTACATTGTATTCCTTGGTAATGAGTCAGATATTTTGAGTCCTACTTCTTACTTGAAGTAGACATTTGGTGATGGATCATGTGAAAAGAGAAACAGACTTATCAAAGCAACACCCAGATAGATGAAATCATCCTGCCTCTCATTCAGGTCTGTAGGGCACCACTGAGTTTATAAGTTAACATGAGATAAGATATCTTGTGTAAAGAAATCCTAATGTTGCTCCTTTAGCCATAGATATCAGTGTATAAATTAGGATACTGTGTTCTTTTAGAACTTTAAATAAACTGAACTTGATACTTTAAAATTCAGACTTGACTTTAGGCATTTTACTGACTTGTGATTATTTCCAATAAGTGATTATTTCCAAGTAGCATAGTAATTGTCTACAAATCTAGGGGAAAAAAATCTCCTTTTGAAATTTCACATAATATTCCTCAAAAATGTTTTGAGACCTGTAGCCATTAGTTTTACAATGAGCTTATTCAGGAAAATGATTTCTTGCTTTTTTTGAAGCTTATGAATTCAAATTCTTCGTAAGATTTACTATTTTATTATTTGATACACATCCTTCAGCATGGTCATTGTCTCATTCATCTTTGTAATCCAAGTACTGGCCCTGTGTCTACTATATACTGGGTGCTCTGGAAATATGGCAATCCACTCCAGTATTCTTGCCTGGAGAATCCCATGGACGGAGAAGCCTAGTAGGTTATAGTCCACGGGGTCGCAAAGAGTCGGACACGACTGAGCGACTTCACCTTCACCTTCACCATTATGTTCTTTATTGGAAACTCAAAATGGGATGCTTTGGGAAGGTTCTTTATACTGCTATGTCTTATTTCCCCAAAAAAGCACCTACATTTTTCAGCGAAATCTCATTTAAGCACAAAACATGATATTCAGATATACCTTAGCTTTGGCAGGATTTTAGTACAATTGGAATACAGTAAAGCTAGAGAATAGAGGAGTTAAGGTACTTCAAAATATCATATAATTGGTGTTATGGACTAAATGTATTCTCCCTGAAATCATATGTTGAAGCACTAATACCCAGTGTGAGTGTTAGGTAGTGAGCAGCCTTTGGGAGATAATTAGGTTTAGATGAGGTCATGATGGTGGAGCCCCCATAATGGGATTAGTGCATGTAAAAGAAGATGGAGAAACACCAGAGCCTCTTCTCTCTGCCATATAAGGACACAGGAAGAAGACAACCTTCTATGAACATGGAAGAGAGCCCTCACCAAGAACCAAGCCTGCTGGTGCCTTGATCTTGGACTTCCAGCCTCCAAAACTGTGAGAAATTCATGTCTATTGTTTAACCCATCCAGTCTATGGTATTTTATTCTATAAGCCTGAGTTATATGTGGGTATTATTTTCATGTTCTGGGAGCTTGTTTTAAACTATTAATAAGACAGTCACTGACATTGTAGGTAATATCCTGAGTTCAGTTCAGGTCAGTCGCTTAGTGGTGTCCAACTCTTTGCGACCCCATGAATCGCAGCACGCCAGGCCTCCCTGTCCACCAACTGCAGAGTTCACTCAGACTCACGTCCATCGAGTCAGTGATGCCATCCAGCCATCTCATCCTCTGTCGTCCCCTTCTCTTCCTCCCCCTAATCCCTCCCAGCATCAGAGTCTTTTCCAGTGAGTCAGCTCTTCGCATGAGGTGGCCAAAGTACTGGAGTTTCAGCTTCGGCATTATTCCCTCCAAAGAAATCCCAGGGCTGATCTTCAAAATGGACTGGTTGGATCTCCTTGTAGTCCAAGGGACTCTCAAGAGTCTTCTCCAACACTACAGTTCAAAAGCATCAAATCTTAAGCGCTCTGCTTTCTTGACAGTCCAACTCTCACGTCCATACATGACCCTTGGAAAAACCATAGCCTTGAGTAGACAGACCTTTGTTAGCAAAGTAATGTCTCTGCTTTTCAATATACTCTCTAGGTTCATCATAACTTTTCTTCCAAGGAGTAAGCATCTTTTAATTTCACCATCTGCAGTGATTTTGGAGCCCCCCAAAATAAAGTCTGACACTGTTTCCACTGTTTTCCCATCTATTTCCCATGAAGTGAGGGGACCAGGTCTTCGTTTTCTGAATGTTGAGCTTTAAGCCAACTTGTGTACATTTATTTACCTGTCTACTCAACTGCATCATATTGAAACATTTTTGAAAGTATTTTATATATAAATTTTTTCTCTGACAGAACTTTACCTTGGTTTACAAACTTAAATTCAAATTTGTCTTTAAAAATGTCAAAACAGTCTCTATAGACTGTTTCAAAGCACAATATCTTAGGGAAACCAGAGGAAATTATTTTAAAGGGAAAAGGATTAGCCTTCAAAAGAGGAAAGGCAAAAAGAAAAAAGAAGAAAGGCCTGGGTTTTTTTTCCACGGAATCTAGTTGACTAAAAAAATGGGAAATGCCACCTGAAAATGTCAGAGAACTGAACATAATAAATCTTGGGAATATTGGACCACAAGAAAGGGGTCCTTTCAGGCATCATAAAAATTGTTGCCAGGTGAAACGGAACAAATCTTGGCAGCAACAACCCAGAGAGAACCAACCCCTTTAGAGAGTATGTAAGTAAAGAATCATTTTGTGTACACAAGCTATCCACCATTTAAAAATTCTTAAAACCCCTGATTACTCATTAAATATTAATATGTATTTCAGAATCAGTAATATTATCAGGTAAGTTTTAAGCTTTATATTTTTATGCTTTGGTTAGAATGAAAAGATTTGGGAATACCAAATCAGAGTCCTTCAAATGA
Organism: Oreotragus oreotragus; assembly: GCA_006410675.1. Taxonomy (NCBI): domain Eukaryota; kingdom Metazoa; phylum Chordata; class Mammalia; order Artiodactyla; family Bovidae; genus Oreotragus; species Oreotragus oreotragus. The sequence goes on from SJYX01002255.1 coordinate 96,044, forward strand.
AGCTCCACACAGTTTAAAGCAATCTTGTGTTCGGTTTGAGTTCTTTCTGTCTCTCTTTTGCAGTCTGTTGATAATAGTTCCACAGGCTTGCATCCTTTGTATGGATGGCATATTTTTCTCAGTGCCTTCAGTGCAGGCATCAATAAGCTTTAGAAAAGTGTTATTTCTCTCCAAGGCCACTGTTGATGCCACTGCATTAAAAAGTGCTTAAGAATCTTGTCTTTGTGTTACCTTCACCTCCTTAACCTTTTTCAGTTTCTTCTTTGAGTTTGCTATAGAAGTTCATAGGTTTGTAAAGTTATTAATCCAAGTAAACTTGGAAGGATTTATTTGGGGGGGGGTCTGGATTTCTGACAGATAGATGTTAGCTTTGTACAAAGACTAAATCCTGAATGTTAATTTAGATTAAAAAAGAAAAAATGATCTATAGAATTTAGAGTTCAAAGTGAAAGTGAAAGTCACTCAGTCCTGTCCGACTCTTTGTGACTCCATGGAGTGTACAGTCCATGGAATTCTCCAGGCCAGAATACTGGAGTGGGTAGCCTATCCCTTCTCCAGGGGATCTTCTCAACCCAGGGATCAAACCCAGGTCTCCCACACTGCAGGCGGGTTTTTTAGGAGCTGAGGCACAAAAGCCTTCACAATAAACCGGAACATTTTTTTTTTTGACACACTGATAAAAAATTATTTACTGAGTTCTTTCATTTGTTCTACAAGTGTTTGCTCCCAAATCGAAGGTGTTTTCTTTTGAAACTGTGGAGGTAGTCCTTGTGATTACTGCCAGAAATATTCTTTTTTATTATTTTTAATTTCAATTCTTAGAAATGCCTCTTTTCCTCCATTACATTTTTTCTATTTTTAAAATGTCTTTGTGACTGACTTTAGATGTGTATTACAAATTGGACTTCAGAGGTCTGTGCTGGCGTACCTGACTGAAAGTCTTGATTGCTTCTTCCAGTGTGTCAAGTTTAATTAATAGCCGTGAAAACTTCAGACTGCTCTTCATTTTAAATTCTCCCAAATGAGTTGCTTTTCAGTGGTACTAGCTAATCCCTTGCAATCCAAAGTCATCAAAAAAATCATAAGATAATGCTTTTTGTATAATACGGAAATAATTTACAGCATTAGTCAAACAGTTTCAAAGGTGTCATTATTTGATAATTACCCCACCCAGGGGCCATTATTGTACTACATAATGTGACTAATGCTCTGTCATTTTTCTCTGCTGAAACCAGAGCCGCAAATTGAAGAGTTAACACGTTCTGGCCTTTCGTTTTCTCAGTCATCCTGAAAAAATTGGTTGTCTTTTTCAACTTTAGCAGCTTAATATCTCACTTCAGGTTTTGTTTTTGTTTTTTAATTCATAAATGTGTGACAATAACAGTGAAGATAACATTTCCACTGCTATCTGAGGATAATAGAAGAGTTACATTCTTAAATGCTGTATGGTTCCAAACCTCATTTCTTTGTTACCTTTTAGCTATGAAATCTAGAGCCAGTGTAAATTTTGGGATTAATGTACGTTAGTGGTGATTTTTTTAAGAACTATGTCCAAATTTAGAAAGTCAAATCTTCATGTATTTCAGCTGTTTCCTATGGGCTTTTTTTTTTTTTTTTAAACTGAGAAAGTAATGTCATCAGTAATTTTCTTAATAACCGTGCCCCCAGGTGACTCACACCTTTGTTTATTCTTCAGTGTGGGTATATATACCTTTTAGCATATATGGTCTTATTTATTATTCTCTTTCCCTAGAATAACCTTTTTCTATTCCCATGTGTTCATTGTCAACACTTAAGGACAGGTCAAATGGCACTTCCTCCATGATACCTTTCTAGATTCTCCACAAAAAAACAATAAATCTCTTTTTTCTTCTGAAATCATATGGTATATACCTTTAACTTCTCATCTTAATACTTAGGGAAAGTACACCTAATTAATAAAATGTACACCTGTAATTCTCCAGAGTTCAGGGATCCTGTCTTATTCATTCTGGAGTCCTAAGCTATCACTATATATTAAAATAAATGAATTATGTATATAGCAAAACAGTGTTAATTTTATGAGTAAAAGGATAAATTTCGCTCAGTTGACTCATTAAAAAAATGAAATCGTGTTTTGCAAATATGTGATTAAAAATATCAATATCAATAATTATAAGTAAAATTGTATATATTTTAGAGGATTTCCTAGCATGATAGTTGGAAGCTGACAAAACAGAAACAACCAAGGAAATCCTTGTAACCAAGAATCACATTGAGCATAAGTTTTGCAGGAGCTGTTAAAAATGAACAGGGTAAAATACTGCTAAGGTTTTTTTTTTTCCCCACTTTTTTTTTTTAACAACTTTGTTGCTTTTGGTCAAGTTAAAGATTTGTAAAAGCTGTATTTTGATGAAATAGGTAATGTATTTGGTGACAGTAAATAAAGGGCTATACCAGTAAAATTTAAAGAAAGCAAATTACCCATGGATTCTGAAATCTTTGCATACCACTGTGATCAATGACCTGAGCCTCCTAACCTGGGAATGGAGAGCACATGAGATCATCAATTGCCTATAGGCACCTGCAGATTCTCACTCAACCCAAGATCTGCCTCAAAAACAGATCAAATAATTATGTAATTGATAGACATCATTATTGGCAACTCACAGCCAGGGATTTAATTCAAGACACCCTAACTGTTCCCTTCTCTTTCCTTCTCTAATAATAACCTTCCTAGTTATTCATCCTTCAAGACCCAAATCAATGCCATTTCTTGGGAAGGCTTTGCCATGTGCAATAAATTACTTTCTCCTTTGTGCTCTTAAAGCACTTGTCCCTATATCTATTATAGAATGCACCACAACTCTTACACCTCCTCATTAACTGCCTAGATAGAGACCAAGTACAAGAGATTATAGTACAGGTTAAGCCACTAGCACAGTTTCTGTCATTTCTGAAGACCTGCCTAAGAAAAGATTTTCCCCTTTCAGTATAATCATAGCACTTCATTTTATGATCAACATTCTATCCTTTGTTTTAAGGCTGCTCTCACTTTCATTTCTGTGGAATCTGCAAAGGAGAGCTGTGGAAGCTCACATTATCAAGGGCATGGTGAATAGAGCCAGAACCCCCATGCCTCATGAGAATTATTAGTCAAAGTAACCTGGGAGAAGTGAGAAATTTGCCAGGTCAGTGACACCTAGTTTCCCAACTGGACATCATTAATACAATTAGGCATGAGAAGGGGCCCTGCCCTCAGGTACTACCTGTTACTAGGCATCCTTGCAGTATCCAAAATTCCATCCATCCACAGTCTATTTCTCATCTGCTGTACCATATAGCAGGCCTGCAGTCACTTACCATATTATATAGGTTCTAACATGTACACTAAATTTTGTATTTTGTTTTCAGCATCTCAGTTGTCTAATTTGATGGTTCAGTAATTTCTTATTCTTCTGCATCTGAAATAAGCCATTGAGTGCCCTTCCAGTGTTCCCACAGTGCATTTCTTGTGCTTTACTGCACTCATCAGCTTTCACAAACTATTTAAGCTTCACTTGGTCATCATTTAAAGATTTATTGCTGAAGTAGACTGCTTACACCCTGCCTGCTACCTACAACAACTACTAATATTTTTTGCTCCAAGAAATAAATACAAAGACTTAACTTTTAAATAAAACTCCTAACAAATATTCTGGTAAGAATAATAAACACAAAGTAAGACTGAAAATAGCTAAATTGTAACTGGAGAGCACAGTGAAAAATGAGGACATCTTTGTGAAAACCACAGTTCGTGACCCAGGAAAGATCACATGCAGTGTAAATAATAAACAGTGTAGCAAAACACTACACAAAAAAGATGTTCGTGACTCAGATCACCACGATGGTGTGATCACTCACGTAGAGCCAGACATCTTGGAATGCAAAGTCAAGTGGGCCTTAGGAAGCATCACTATGAACAAAGCTAGTGGAGGTGATGGAACTCCAGTTGAGCTATTTCAGATCCTAAAGGATGATGGTGTGAAAGTGCTGCACGCAATATGCCAGCAAATTTGGAAAACTCAGCAGTAGCCACAGGACTGGAAAAGGTCAGTTTTCATTCCAGTCCCAAAGAAAGGCAATGCCAAAGGATGCTCAAACTGTTCCACAATTGCACTTATCTCACACACTAATAATGCTCAAAATTCTCCAAACCAGGCTTCAGTAGTACATGAACTGTGAACTTCCAGATGTTCAAACTGGATTTAGAAAAGGCAGAACAATCCGAGATCAAATTTCCAACATCTGCTGGATAATCAAAAAATCAAGAGAGTTCCAGAAAAACATCTGCTTTATTGACTATGCCAAAGCCTCTGACTGTGTGGATCACAACAAACTGTGAAAAAATCCTCAAGAGATGGGAATACCAGACCACCTTACCTGCCTCCTGAGAAATCAGGAGGTCAAGAAGGAATAGTTAGAACTGGACATGGAAAAACAGACAGGCTCCAAATCGGGAAAGGAGTACGTCAAGGCTGTATATTGTCACCTGCTTATTTAACTTCTATGTGGAGTACATCATGAGAAATGCTGGGCTGGATGAAGCACAAGCTGGAATCAAGATTGCTGGGAGAAATATCAATAACCTCAGATATGCAGATGACACTACCCTCATGGCAGAAAGTGAAGAGGAACTAAAAAGCCTCTTGATGAAAGTGAAAGAAGAGAGTGAAAAAGTTGGCTTAAAACTCAGCATTCAGAAAACTAAGATCATGGCATCTGGTCCCATCACTTCATGGAAACAATGAGAGGCTTTATTTTGGGGGGTTCCAGAATCACTGCAGATGGTGACTGCTGGCATGAAATTAAAAGATGTTTGCTCCTTGGAAGAAAAGTTACAAGCAACCTAGACAGCATATTAAAAAGTAGCATATTAAATGTTACTTTGTGCCAACAAAGGTCCGTGTCCGTCTAGTCAAAGCTATGGTTTTTCCAGTAGTCATGAATGGATGTGAGAATTGGACTATAAAGGAAGCTGAGCTCCAAAGAACTGATGCTTTTGAACTGTAGTGTTGGAGAAGACTCTTGAGAGTCCCTTGGACTGCAAGGAGATCCAACCAGACAATCCTAAAGAAANATTGGACTATAAAGGAAGCTGAGCTCCAAAGAACTGATGCTTTTGAACTGTAGTGTTGGAGAAGACTCTTGAGAGTCCCTTGGACTGCAAGGAGATCCAACCAGACAATCCTAAAGAAAATTAGTTTTGAATATTCATTGAAAGGACTGATGCTAAAGCTGAAACGGGAGAGATTGAAGGCGGAAGGAGAAGGGAACAACAGAGGACGAGATGGTTGGATGGCATCACCAACTCAATGGACATGAGTTAGAGCAAGCTTTGGAAGTTGATGATGGACAGGAAAGCCTGGTGTGCTGCAGTCCATGGGGTCGCAAAGAGTCGGACACGATTGAGTGACTGAACTGAACTGTGGCAAAATATAACTTAAGAGATAGTAGGTAAAACTTCACGAGGTGGAATCAGCCAGGGACTATAAATCAACAGGAGAATTAAAGCTTGGTAATACTTAAACAATATGGGATTTCATAGAAATGGTGGTCAAAAGAGAAAATGACCAAGCTATAATTAATAAAACTTAATATGGACAAATCCAGGAATCAGATCTTCATTTAATTTATATAGAAAAGTGATAGCAATAGATCATTTCAGAAAAATTGAAATGAAAAAAGACAGAAGTGAAAATGGCTCAATTGCATTGTGTAGAGAATTGATCTGTTGGCTAAATTAGCTTAATAAAATTTGCTCTGGCATATTTTTTCATCAAAATCAACATACTTCTGACTGAAATATTTGTACTTACTAACACAGGGTCGAAACATCCCCAGTGTCAGAATAGCTGGGTCAAATGCTCTGTGCACACTTCATGCTGGGAGTCCCTCTTCTCCTGAAATTACTGATGCTTCACTTAGAAGTCTATGTATAGGGCCATGCATCACTAACTGTTAATAAAATATTAAAATACGTTTATGAGCTTGCATTTCTTTAGGAAATGAGATTATTTTTAAAGATATTGTTATTTAAGAATTTTCTGATTTGCCCATCATTTAAATGAATATTTGAGATATTTTAAACCATAAGGTGTTAGGGAGAAAATGCTTGGGAAACTAAACTGACTTTGTTGAACAGATATTATTAACTTAGTGGCGTTATTCCTGAGCAGTTGTTCCCAGTCTCTTTGCAGTATGGAATCTTTTATCATGATGTGTGTTTTTATGGGGACTTTCATACTTACAGTAAATCATTATAAAGACAAAGAGAGAAATCTTGGGCTTGCAGAGGGGGTAGTAAATAGGTATGAAAAACCTTGGATGAACTTTAGAAATGCCAGAGTTGAGTGAGGGCCCGATTTGGTAGCAGTGATAGGGAAACTACCATGTAGCTCACTGGGGCCAAATGACTTGTAAAGTTCTTTAAGTTGATTAACACATTACTGGGACAATTATTTGTAATAAAACTCTAGAAAAAAAGAGCTTTGAAGCTTTTTAAAAATATTTCCTAGGGATAGCAAGCATTTAATGGAAATAGTATATACCAGAGATAAGCTATCAACTAATCTTCAAGAGAATTGGAGATACCAAGGGAACATTTCATGCAAAGATGGGCTCGATAAAGGATAGAAATGGTATGGACCTAACAGAAGCAGAAGATACTAAGAAGAGGTGGCAAGAATACACAGAAGAACTGTACAAAAAAGATCTTCACAACCCAGATAATCATGAGGATGTGATCACTAATCTAGAGCCAGACATCTTAGAATGTGAAGTCAAGTGGACCTTAGAAAGCATCACTAAGAAAAAAGCTAGTGGAGGTGATGGAATTCCCATGGAGCTGTTTCAAATCCTGGAAGATGATGCTGTGAAAGTGCTGCCCTCAATATGCCAGCAAATTTGGAAAACTCAGCAGTGGCCGCAGGACTGGAAGAGGTCAGTTTTCATTCCAAT
>SJYX01002255.1:124528-180404 GCA_006410675.1 Oreotragus oreotragus
CTAGAGCCAGACATCCTGGAATGTGAAATCAAATGTGCCTTAAAAAGCATCACTACAAACAAAGCTAGTGGAGATAATAGAATTCCACTTGAGCTATTTCAAATCTGAAAAGATGATGCTGTGAAAGTGCTGCACGCAATATGTCAGCAAATTTGGAAAACTCAGCAGTGGCCACAGGACTGGGAAAGGTCAGTTTTCATTCCAATCCCAAAGAAAGGCAATGCCAAAGAATGCTCAAACTGTTCCACAATTGCACTTACCTTACACACTAGTAAAGTAATGCTCAAAATTCTCCAAGGCAGGCTTCAGCAATACGTGAACGATGGACTTCCAGATGTTCAAGCTGGTTTTAGAAAAAGCAGAGGAACCAGAGATCAAATTGCCAACATCTGCTGGATCATCGAAAAAGCAAGAGAGTTCCAGAAAAACATCTACTTCTGTTTTATTGACTATGCCAATTCTGTTGACTGTGTGGATCAGAAAAACTGTGGAAAATTCTGAAAGAGATGGGAATACAGAGCACCTGACCTGCCTGTTGAGAAACCTGTATACAGGTCAGGAAGCAACAGTTAGACCTGGACATGGAACAACAGACTGATTCCAAATAGGAAAAGGAGTACGTCAAGGCTGTATATTGTCACCCTGCTTATATAACTTATATGCAGAGTACAACATGAGAAATGCTGGGCTGGATGAAGCACAAAATGGAATCAAGATTAACAGGAGAAATATAAATAACCTCAGATATGCAGATGACGCCACCCTTATGGTAGAAAGTGAAGAACTAAAGAGCCTCTTGATGAAAGTGAAAGAGGAGAGTGAAAAAGTTGGCTGAAAGCTCAACATTCAGAAAACTAAGATCATGGCATCTGGTCCCATCACTTCATGGGAAATAGATGGGGAAACAGTGGAAACAGTGGCTGACTTTATATTTTTGGGCTCCAAGATCACTGCAGATGGCGATTACAGCCATGAAATTAAAAGACACTTACTCCTTGGAAGAAAAGTTATGACCAACCTAGGCAGCATATTAAAAAGCAGAGACATTACTTTGTCAACAAAGGTCCATCTAGTCAAGGCTATGGTTTTTCCATTGTTCATGTATGGATATGAGAGTTGGACTATAAAGGAAACTGAGTGCCAAAGAATTGATGCTTTTGAACTGTGGTGTTGAAGACTCTTGAGAGTCCCTTGGACTTCAAGGAGATCCAACCAGTCCATCCTAAAGGAAATCAGTCCTGGGTGTTCATTGAAAGGACTGATGTTAAAGCTGAAACTCCAATATTTTGCCCACCTGATGTGAAGAGCTGACTCATTTGAAAAGACCCTGATGTTGGGAAAGATTGAAGGCAGGAGGAGAAGGGGATAACAGGTAATGAGATGGTTGGATGGCATCACCAACTCAATGGACATGAGTTTGGATAAACTCCAGGAGTTGGTGGTGGACAGGGAGGCCTGGCGTGCTCTGGTCCATGGGGTCACAAGGAGTCAGACATGACTGAGTGATTGAAGTGAACTGAAACTTAACAAGACAAGGGAAGATTACTGACATTTATTGAGTATCTACTAGGCAGACGCATTCTTTGTACATTATCATGAAACACCATGGCCAATTCTCATACAAGCAATTAAAGATGAAAAAACTGAGACCGAGAAAGGTTAAGCAGATTTTTCAAGGTTACACGGCTATTAAATAGCAAGGTGGAAAGCAAACTTGGAAGTTTTTTGACCCTTATTCTCATATTTTATTTGTCCTATATTGCCTTAGAGAGTTGACTCTGGAGATGTGAACATTTATGAGTGAATGAATTATGAATTTATGAATGAATGAACATTTATGAATTCTCAAATATCAGTTAAAAAAAGGCTTTTCTTCTCCAAGTTTTGACCTCTGCTCTTTGCCCAGTAAAAAAAGGTTGAATTAAGAATATGCTAACTGTCCATACATAACCTCAGAGAGCCCTGACCTCTCTGGTTCCACACAGCATATGGATGCCGATGTCCAGAGTGCTGTGAGATGGGCCCCCAACCTAACTTCTTTCTCAAGCAAGTTTCTAACTAAGCTATGAGAAAGAATTTCATTTTCAAAGAGAAACTTGTTAACCTACATCTATTTCTAATTGATGTAAAACAAGAACTGGGATCACATTTCTCATATCTCTAACCTAGTTTCAGCCTCCACCAATTCAAACTTTTGCTGGAAAGGTCAGTATAGTGGGGATGAGCAGAGACTTTTTTCAGCATCACCTCCTCTAATCCACTCCTTTTCGCCCTGAAGGTTTTCTGTGAACTCTGTTTTGAAATGACTTTAAAATTTCATTAATTTCATGGACCTACTGACACCAGAAAGATTGTTTCAGTTGCTTTGTGTTTTCTTTTGCTACTTGAAGTCAATAGAATTTACTTTACAAAAACTGTCACTGTTCAGTTCAGTTCAGTCGCTCAGTCGTATCCGACTCTTTGCGACCCCATGAATCGCAGCACGCCAGGCCTCCCTGTCCATCACCATCTCCCGGAGTTCACTCAGACTCACGTCCATTGAGTCAGTGATGCCATCCAGCCATCTCATCCTCTATCGTCCCCTTCCCCTCCTGCCCCCAATCCCTCCCAGCATCAGAGTCTTTTCCAATGAGTCAACTCTTCGCATGAGGTGGCCAAAGTACTGGAGTTTCAGCTTTAGCATCATTCCTTCCAAAGAAATCCCAGGGCTGATCTCCTTCAGAATGGACTGGTTGGAACTCCTTGCAGTCCAAGGGACTCTAAAGAGTCTTCTCCAACATCACAGTTCAAAAGCATCAATTCTTCGGCACTCAGCTTTCTTCACAGTCCAACTCTCACATCCATACGTGACCCTTGGAAAAACCATAGCCTTGACTAGACAGACCTTTGTTGGAACTGTTAGTCAACTTTAATGATTCATAAACGTAGTGATAGTCACAGATCTTTTATAATCCAAATGGGCACATGGAAACACATTATTATTGGTGTGAACCTTTGAACCCCGACTAACTCATATGCATTAAGAGTTGAAATTATGTGAAGGAATTATCAATGGAAAGATTGCCCTACCGAAGATACTCTAGCTGACATTCCCATTTAGGACCAAAATGTGCCTTATTTCCCACTTTTCTTTCAGTACTGGGTGCTTAAGTGGCTTCTTAGTCTTTGCACAGCTTTATCTCAGACCTTTGATGGCTCTAATTGTTAAGTTTGTTCTTCCCTTACATTTTGACAGACAGGCTTTTCTCTGTTTTTATACTTCAACATCAGTCAACCCCTAACCGTGATAAATAATAACCTTGTATGCTCCTTGTTCTCTTTCCTGATGTTTAGGAAAGGCACCATTAACCCTTGACGTCCAAGAAAATACACCAGTGCATCTATATCCCTGTTCCAGCCCCACTACAGTGAATTTCAGCAACTTATATCTTCAAACCATATGCCACTATGCCCAAATGTGGATTAATAAAACGTGGCATATACATAGGATGGAAGATTATTTCACCTTAAAATGAATGAAAGTCTGGTATACACTGCACAGTGGATGAACCTTGAAGACATTATACTAAATGAAATAAGTCTGATTCAAAAGGACTAATACTGTAGGATTCCAATTATATGAGGTACTTGGGTGACCAGATTCATAGAGAGAGAAGATAGAATGGTGATTGGAGGAACAGAGTGAAGGAGCTAGTGTTAAATGAGTATGGTTTCAGTTTGGGAAGATAAAAAATGTTTAGAAATGAGTGGTGGTGATGACTGCACAATAATGTAAATGTATTTAACACTACAAACTATACACCTTAACATGGTAAATTTTATGTTGTGTGTTTTTACCACAATAAAAAGTAAAAACTTGAAAAAAATAAAAATACAGCTGGAAATGACTAAAGAAATTTAAGAACGTATATTTAAGAAAAGCACTTTTGTTATTCAGTCAATAAATACTCTATTTTTTAAAGATAAGAAAAGGAAGAGATTAACATATTAAACCTTATTTTAATAGGTCAGAAGTGAGGCCACAAGAGGTTAAAATTCTGAGTTAAGGAAACAATATGTCAGAGCTACAACTAGAACTCCTACAGAACTAGAACAGCTTCAACTACAACTGTAACTCCCAAACCAGAACCTTTCTATTCCCACAGAATCAATTCCCTTTCTTTTTGTAATAGTTGATATTTTTAATACATAGTCCTTAGAATAAAGGAGGGATGGATAAAACTTCTAGCAAATATATTAGTAGGTTTCCTTAGTATTGCATTACTTACAGCTGAATAATGTTCCCAGATATGCTGACCTCTTTTGATAGTCAGAATAAGGCATCTTGACCAACATGCCATTTAGTGGAAGAGCCAGATGTTAGCTGAGCACACAGACCAGTTATCTGGTCCTTTTAGTCTTGTTAATTAGTTGGTAAATCCGACACCCAAAGTTGCACAACATATTTTGGTGAGGGATGGCCACAGTGTACTTATGCATGTAATGTATGAATTCTAACATGTGCATTGACCTCTGAGGGAATTTCCCCTCTCCCATCCTACCTTGGGTGAACTTGCTCTGACATTAGTTTTCACTTGAGACTTCTGTCAATCACCCAGAATTTGTGCTTGTGACAGCAGTGATGCTGTCCACTTCTCCCTATTTGATTAATTTTCATATATCAAACATGTTCCTTGTAGTTAAAATCTTGCAGCACTAGAGTCTTCATCTGACTCTTGATCATCAATGGAGTTATATAAAACTTCCATGTCCAGAAGCCAGGACATCATGTGAATTGCTTTATCATCCTGTCTCTAATCCTAAGGTCAGCCCTGCAAAATGGGCTGGATTATTTTCATTCTGAAGATTATAAAACACTCAGATTAAAATGGTTTTATCTGATTCCTTATAAACAACTACCTACATACCCTTGAATTCTTCTGCTTCTCACTCATTATAGTCATTGCTGGTTCTTAAACATTTCTTTAATGCTCCTAACTCCCAGTTATCATTCAGATCTTTACACTACACCTGCCTAGACTAGTGCTTCTCAAATTTTAATGTGAACCTTTAGTATTACCTGCATATCTGGCTGAAATGAAGATTTTGATTCAGTAGGTCTAGGGTGGAACCTGAAATCTTGCCTGTCTAATGTTTATTCAGATGCTGCCAATGAGACTGATCCTCAAATCACAGCTTGAGAAGCAAGATTCTAAAGCTGTGCTTCCCAATATGGAAGCCTTTAACTACATATGGCTGTCAAGCATTTGCAGTGTGCTAGTCTGAAGTGATCACTTTCATGTGTGTGTGCTCAGTCATGTCCGACTGTTTGCAACCCTATGTACTTCAGAACCCCAGGCTCCGTGGAATTTTCCAGACAAGAATACTAGAGTGGTTTACCGTTTACTTCTTCAGGGGATCTTCCTGACCTAGGGACTGAACTTGCATCTTCTGCATTGCAGCCAGATTCTTTACCACTGAGCCATCTGGGAAACCCAGTCTGAACTGAGATATGCAGCAAATGTACACACTCGATTTTGAAGACTTAGTCTAAAACAAGGTGTGTAAAATATCTAATTTATATTGATTGCATGTTAAAATACTTTGAACATGTTGGGTTAAATATAATGCATTATTAAAATCAACATTGCCCATTTCTTTTTTCCTTTTAAATTGACTACTAGAATATTTAAATTTGCACATGTGGCTCGTGTCTTTCCATTGAACAACACTGCTCTAGAGAATCCTGAATCTCCTCCACTCATTCAAATGTCACTTCTTTAAGACCTGGATCAAGTAACTTTCCTCTAGTGTTTTCCTTATGTTCTCACCTCAGGTGACCTCTCCTACTCTTCTAGCTCCCATAGCCCATTTGTCATTTAGCACACACTGCCTTGTGTTACCTATATCTTGCTGGCTAGGCAGTGAATTCCTGAAATTCCAAGCTTATATATCATTATTTATTATATTAGATTGTATCTTATTCCTCTGCTTTGACAACCCCTAGAAAAGAACCTACCTTCTAAAGATTCTCAGTGGTGGCCGCTGAATAAATTAGCCCTAAAAATCTTCTGTGACTTTGTATGTCTCAAAGTGCTTGCTGCTAAGTCACTTCAGTCGTGTCCGACTCTGTGTGACCCCATAGACGGCAGCCCACCAGGCTCCCCCATCCCTGGGATTCTCCAGGCAAGAATACTGGAGTGGGTTGCCATTTCCTTCTCCAATGCATGAAAGAGAAAAGTGAAAGTGAAGTCGCTCAGTCTGTCCGACTGTTAGCGACCCCATGGACTGCAGCCCACCAGGCTCCTCCGTCCATTGGATTTTCCAGGCAAGAGTACTGGGGTGGGGTGCCATTCCCCGCAACGTGCTTAGCACTATGCAATTAAAAAAGAAAGGCCTAGCTCTTTTCCTCCCTGGCTGCTTGAAGATCAGCCGCCATCATGAACGACACAGTAACTATCCGGACTAGGAAGTTCATGACCAACCGACTGCTTCAGCGGAAACAAATGGTCATCGATGTTCTTCACCCTGAAAAGGCAACAGTACCTAAAACAGAAATTCGGGAAAAACTGGCCAAAATGTACAAGACCACACCAGATGTCATCTTTGTCTTTGGATTCAAAACTCATTTTGGTGGTGGCAAGACAACTGGCTTCGGCATGATTTACGATTCCTTGGATTACGCAAAGAAGAATGAACCCAAACATAGGCTGCAAGACATGGCCTGTATGAGAAGAAAAAGACCTCAAGAAAACAGCGAAAGGAATGCAAGAACAGAATGAAGAAAGTCAGGGGGACTGCAAAAGCCAACATTGGTGCCAGCAAAAAGTGAGCTGGAGATTGGACAACAGAAGAAGTAAAGATTCTGCAGTGACTGTATCTGTGATGATTGTGCAGATTTTTCATGAAAGAGAATAAACTAAGACCTTTTACATGGAAAAAAAAAAGAAAGAAAGGCCTAAATTAAGGTGTGGAACAGTCCCAGCCAACCTCAGTGCAATGATCACTGTGTTCTTGGGGCTGCCTGACCTGCTGTCCTCTCTGCTAAGAGAATTCTTGATAACTGTAATAGAAACCTAATCAAAATATAATTAGGAAGGCAAACTACTGTAAAAAGCCATCATATAATGCATTCCAAAAAGAGATTGGGGGATTATCTGCACCACTGGTTTGCTCCTTTAGGATAATTAAACGTTGATTGAAAGAGAATTGCTTAAAAATAAAGGTGACTGCTTCTCTTCAGTACGATTGTCGTAATTGAAATGAGAAATTTGAGAAGGCCCTTGGCTAGAAGTAAGGGGCATATTCCAAATGTTATGTCAGACAGGATTTAAGAAGCATTTACTCATCTTCAGTTTGAGGTTCAAGGATCATTGCCTTCTAATGTACTTCCTGGTAAACATTCATTCATTTGTTCTTCACTCACCCACTTTCTCACTCACTTATTTACCCCTTCTCTTAACCCACAGGCTGGCTTCTTCACCTAGCAAATTATGGAGCACCTACAGTAAATCAGGTAATGGTGAACCAGGATTCATGAGGCAGTTCAATGCAAGAGACAGACACCCATAACATCTTAAATAAAAACGAGCTTTCAGATGATTCTCTTTCCCTGCTAATTTCTGAACTAGATCTGGTACCTTGTTTAATTTTCTGACCAACCATTCATACCCCAGTATCACTATGCAGTTTGGAAAAAATAATTTTATGTCCTCAAAGCATTTTGAAGGGGGCATTAAACATATCTAGTCCCAAAGATGCTTTGAGGACCTACTTTTTTTTTTTTCCAGACCACAATTTTTTTGGTCCTTGGCACTTGTATAACAGAGCAATATTATGGAAAATAGTCCTTTAATACTTTTATGTTCGTTTCATTTTTAACACATGCCCGATTCCTGTCAATAGCATCCTCCTCCAAGAGCTTTCTGCCTGCTCTGGTCTCAGTTGCCATAGAGCTCAAGAGGTTCATCTGCCCCTGCAAGGCAAGGGCAGATGAGTTAGTCAGAATCCGCATCTCAGAAAACTCTGCCTGTCATTCACTACATCCATCCACTCTAACTTCTGGGTGTGAGGTCCAGCTAATAGTACCTGAAGTGATACTGTAGACTACTAAAGAAAATCCTCACTGTTGGAACTTGATTTATACTATTAGAAAAGGAAAGAAATGCCAGTTTGAGAACTAATTTTCCATTTAAAAAATGCTTGTTTGCCTGTGTTATATGCATGTATCAGTGCATGAGATTGTATGACCTCTATTAGAATATAAGTTCTTGCAGGGCAAGAGTCTTGTGTTTTTCCTTATGTAGTGCTCAGTAAGGTTTTACACAGTGTGCTCAGAATGGTTTTATAAATTGAAACAATATCTATGACAACATAAGCTAGGCATGATTGAAGGGAAAGGCATTAATATTTCTGAGTCTCATTTCACTACTGTCATCAGGACAAATTTAACAATTCTTTCTCAGAAAAAAATAATCTATTTGATAACCCACTATAATCATATTTGAGAACAATGATTCGGTTCATTTTTCAGGAGCTACACATGGCTGTGTATTTGAGGAGCTCCCTGTAGCCAGGCTTCATATGACAGTCATTAATCCAGTGATGACTTTGGAACAGGAAAAAATTAATTTCTTGCCCTGAGATAGATGGAAAAAGAAGAGAAACATAAGAATCTATTATTTGGACAGCTTTAAGCTCTGACCTACTTAAGAAAGCTAATGCAATAGTGATGTTCATTCATTGATTAAAATTCTTTCAGCGTGCATTTTATATTAATCATGTATTTTATATTCATATTATGCATTAGGCTTGGATGTCCATATTACTAACATTGATAATTAAAGATCTGCCAGAAGCCTGCTTTTTAGCAACATAGTTTGGAATCATAGAAAGCCAATATCTGGCATATAATTTGTTATCTATGCTGAAGATTTTTACATCACCCAAATTTAATCAGAATTAGTTCACTTTATTTTAGTTAAAAACCAATGAAGCCAAATGGTTTGAGACTAGTGGACAGATTTTAAAAATTCAGCTTTAAAAGATTCTGTTCTTAGTTATTAAAATTTGTACCAGTTTTCAAGCCATTGCTTTATACCCTATATGTTTAATTCAATTTTTTTTTTTTTTGCCATAATTTATCCCCAAATCCAAAAGGTTTATTTCAGATCTGAGATCAGGAGGGAGTAATAAGATGATTAGAAAGAAATATAGTGTGGCTTAGTAGACTGATGATGGGATAGAACCCTAAGGCTTCATGCTCTTGCCAGGGATTAACTATTTACAGGAAATGGGAGACCCTAGGCATCAGAGGTGCAATTGTGAGCCCTGATAATCCAACACTTTGGAACAAGAATGTCTTTTGAGGACTTAAAAGAATCATATTATAAGGAGAGCAAAAAAGAAATACTTTGTTTAAGATCATAGGGCTTGTTAATAGCTAGCTCCTAATTCCATCCCAGGCCACCTTTTTGGCACCAGGATAGGCTGAGAACTTAAGAAAATGTAATGCATTGAAAAAGTTTTGTTTGTTGAGAAAATTTTTGACAAAATTCAACAGATCCTCACTGAGTACTTTCTACCAAGTGGAACTAATACAGCCCTAACACTGAACCCTTTCAAAAAGTTCTGCCCTGTATATCGACTGGAGTGTATTGGAAAGAGAAGAAGTAGATTGGGAATGGTTGGGCTCAGAACATCATCAGGGGAAAATGGAAAGCCAGTGGGACTATGGAATGGTGCCAGGCAGCTGATAGAGGAATGGGAAGATTCCTGAGATGCTTGGCAGCACAAGGGGTCAACATTCCATGGCTGAGGATCTGCTTGTGTGTCTGTAAACCATGACAAGGACGTTCACCAAATTGTGGAGTGGAGGATGTTAACTTTCCTTAAACTCTTAAGACCTAACCTCAGCTTTTCCAAACTCCCTCTGCACCCAGGGCTTACCTGTTGGCTCAGACAGTAAAGAGCCTGCCTACAGTGTGGGAGACCCTGGTTCCATCCCTGGGTTGGGAAGATCCCCTGGAGAAGGAAATGGTAACCCACTCTGGTCGTCTTGCCTGGAAAATCCCATGGATGGAGGAGCCTAACAGGCTACAGTCTGTGGGGTTGCAAAGAGTCAGACACAACTGACTTTCCTTTCACTTTCACTGCACCCACGACCTCCGAACTCTCTCCTCTGGAATAATAAGACCCACATGACTTCCAACTGAAGATTCAGCTCCATGCCAGTCTTACTTAAGTCAGGAAAGGATTTAAGAAGCCAAGTTCAATTCCAAGGGGCCACAGCATAAGTTACTACATTCTCTGAACTTGAGCTCCAAATACTAATAACAATCTTCTTATTACAAGACTACCCTCTCTTAAACTGCCTCCCAACCCCCACTGTGTGTCTCAGTCTCTGGATTGAATTCCTGTGTCAGATACACTTGCCCAGCATGTCTCATCTCTATAGAGATGGGCTCAGTTCCTTTCTTCCTTATCCAGGACTGACAGAATCCCTGAAAGTGGTAATTGCCTGGGCTCTTCAGAGTTGGTCTGCAATGTGGGAGGCAATGTGGGAGACCTGGGTTCGATCCCTGGGTTGGGAAGATCGCCTGGAGAAGGAAATGGTGACCCACTCCAGGGTTCTTGCCTGAAAAAGCCCATGGTTGGAGGAGCCTTGCAGGCTACAGATAATTAAATGAGATAATTATCTCATTTCTGGTTACATCTCAAGATCCCACAAAAGGTAAAATAACCTCTAGAGTATAATTTGCTTAAACAGTAAAATTCAGTTTTCCAGCAGACCTTGCTAAAATATTAGGATTATTTTTAAATTATTTAATTTTTAAATTGTGATAAAATTTAATATTTTAACCATTTTAAGTGTCTAGTTTAGTGGCACTAAATACATTACTATTGTTGTGCAGCCATCACCAGCATCCACCTCCAAAACTTATCTTCCCAAACTGAAATTCCATACCCATTAAACACTAACTCCCCCAGCCCCTGGCAACCACTATTCTACTCTCTTGTCTCTATGAATTTGACTGCTCTATGAGTCCCATATGAGTGGAATCATGTAGTGTTTTTCTATATATGACTGACTTAGTTCACTTAACATAATGTCTGTAATCCGTGTTGTAAAAGGTAACTAAATTTCCTTCCTTAGTAAAGATGAACAATCTTTCATCACATGTATATATAGTCCATATTTTGCTTATCCATTCATCTTTGGATGGTCACTTGGGTTGCTTCTACATTTTTGCTGTTGTGTGTGATGTTGCTAGGAATATGGTTGTGCAAATGTATGTCAAAGTGCATGCTTTCAGTTTTTTTGAGTGTATACCCAGAAATGAAGTTGCTAGATTGTATGGTTATTCTATGCTTAATTTTTTGAGAAACCTTCATATTATTTTAGAATTACTTTAAAAATCTGACATTAAGAACATCTTACCACCATCTCCTTTTTAGATTAACATATATGTATAAATATATGTGTGTGTGTGTATATATATAATAAAATCTTCAATAAACATAAATGAGATGTGCATATAGAGATGAACTCTAAACAAATGACTTAATGTGTGTCCTAAAGAATAGATTCACTCAGGGGAGCTAAATACCAATTAAAGCTTATTGCAAAATAATAAAGCAGTGATTTGGAAAAGTTTTGTTGTGTCAGCATGACACAGATTTTAGCTATTATGGAGTGGCCAGATTTAAATCCCAGTGATTTAATCATACCCTAAAATACTCTTCTACAAATTTTTGCAAGACAGCTCTACTAAAGCCAACAAACACAGCTTCTAACTGGGTTTCTACAAATTATGTTGAAACTTAAATGTTAGAACAGCCAATTCTCTATTCATGTGCTCTTTAGATTGTATTTCTCTCTGGGATTTGTAACCTGAGTTTGAAATCAGATGCTCTTCCAAATACTACCAAATTGACTCAAGTGCAGGGACCATCAGCAAATCATATGTGAAATGATAGTGTGTTCTAAGCTATGATTTATTAAGATGATGGCTACTGTCATTATTAGGGGTTGCTTGAACGTGGAAACAGCATATATTTATCATAGAAATTGAAAAGTTATATTTGTTTCAGTCATCTTGTTTTAAAGGCTAACTGTTGGTCTCTTCATCATGGTTTATGTCATGAACCCACACAGTGATATAAATGGCATATATGTCATTATTGACCATTGCTATACTCCTGTGTTTCTATATATTGATTAAGAGAATTATCGAGACTCTTCCCATTTAGTCACACTATCTTTATTCCACTCTGTGGTGGGTAGAACAGTAGGCATTGCTGAAATGTAGATAAATAAGATTTGATCCTTGCCTTCAAGAAGCTCAAACTCTAATCTGAAATTGGATTAATGTTAATGGCTATTAGTTGGTAGATTTAAACTGTGACATGTCTTACAGACAGAAAAATAAATGAGTGAATACTGCTGTTTATTCTACAACTTTTCCTCAATAATGTGCCTATTAGTCATGATGTTTTTACCACTGAAACCCAGCCTCTAGGGCACTCCTCACATGGCCATTAAGGAGCCCTTGATCTTTTCTCCCTGGATTGACATTAATGTTTTGTTCTTGTTTTCTGAAAACATCAGTGATTTTATTAAAGTTCTGCCCAGTTGGAAACCCACAGGTATCTCTGCTCCCACTTCTTGAAGAGGGGCAGCAGGCAGGCAGAGAGGAGCCCAGGGTCTTCAGTGAGGAAGTGAGGAGTCTCAGTTTCTTCCTGCTAAGCTCTTTCTTCTACTGCCAGAGATTTTGTACCTATAACCCACTCACACAGCTTCCTTTGAACTTAGTCCTCCCTAGAACTATCACATAGAAAAACATGGTTTGATGCATGTCAAATTTCCTTAGGAACTTTTGATTTTAGGATAGAAACAAGGATAAAGGGAAGAAGTCCAAATTTTATATCAAGCTCTATCCACAAATGTCTCTGAAGGAAAATCTCATAGCTGTGCCCTTAGGCTCCTAGTCAAACTCAAATGATTTTAGCTCATTTTTTAATGTCTTTTTGTTCATTCATCTATCCCACTAAAACTGTATTATATTATAATGATTTGCTTATGTATTTATCACCCCTGGTTAAAACCAAGGTCCTCAAGTATAGAAATAATGCTGCTATCATATAATAGAAGAAATCATAACTTTTTCATAATTTCCATCAGTAACGTCTCCTCCTTTTTTTGATATAAACATAACTGATGTTTTTTCAGTCTTATGTAAAGAATGAGTAAAGACATCTTCAAAAAAAACTTGGCCAGTTTTTTAATTGACCTAAAACATCTAAGTTAAAAACATCAGAATTGCAAATATAGCTTCATAACAAATCTCTTAGCTCCAAAATTTCTTTCTTAAAATTCTAGATAGAGATTTTGGAGGTGCCATCAGTCAGGGGATGGGTCTTTTTCATCTTTGGGTCATTAACTTGTAAATCCATGCCAAAAAAGCAGTAACCCTCCTTAATGTTTCCTGAGTGATTTATGATCATAAGAAATCTGGATCTCAAGAGCTTTCTTTCCCTTATAACAAGCTAAGGAAATATTCACAAACTGTCATGATGTAAGAAAGTTTCTGGCAGTGATATCTGCAAGGAGGGAGTTTCAAAACGTGGAAACTTCAGACAAACATCATCCAGTTGTTATTCTTTCAGCTTCTCTTGAGAAACAGCCCCGTCTTTGGTTCTCTTGTGCTTGTTTTTATTTCAGACATCCTGACCTATACTAAATGTATGTTTTGTCCTGCAATAAAATAAATAAATAAATAAATGTATGTTTTGCTCTCATTAATTTATTTGAAGGGGCTTCCCAGGTGGCACAGTGGTAAAGAATCCACCTGTCAGTACAGAAGATGCAAGAGATGTGGGTTTGATCCCTGGGTTGGAAAGTTCCCCTGGAGTAGGAAATGGCAACCTACTCCAGTATTCTTGACTAGAAAATTCCTTAGAGCCTGGCAGGCTACAGTCCATGGGGTCACAAAGAATTGGACACAACTAAAACACACACACTTGGTGGGCTGTCGTCTGTGGGGTCGCACAGAGTCGGACACGACTGAAGTGACTTAGCAGCAGCAGCAGTTTCAGACAAGGGGCCAAGAAGCTGGACAGAGGAAGCAGTTAAGAAGCTGGGAGACCAGTAGGACTTTCAGCAATCTTATAATCCTAGGGAGGAATAAAAAATTCAGGCATATGAAAGCACTCAGATTTTCATGCCAAGATTGGGGGATCATGGGGGGAAAAAAAAAGGAAGGCACATAGAAACAAAATTGTTTTCCAGGTTTTACCTCAATATAAAAAATAGAATATAATCTAAATGGAGTACAAAAAGTAAAAATAATCATGTGCAGAAAAAGCACATAAGACATATTGATAGGAGTAAATAAGGATGTTTTTTGTATAATTGAGGCTCAGAAAGGGAGGAAAAAGGGAATGATATAGAAGCAATATTTGGAGAAAATATTTGAGAATTTTTCCAAGATTGATAAAAGATGTAAAAATACAGATTTAAGAAATTCTGGAAACTCACATGGTATTAATAAAAGGAAAACCATACCTAGGAATATCATAATAAAACTACTTAAAAACAAAACCAAAGTTCTAAACTTGACCAGAAAAATAAAAGGTTAATTATAAAAGGCCATCATTAAGGTTTTTGCTGACATCTCAATAAAATAATAGAAAATGGATAGCAGTGGAACAGTATCATTAAAGTGCTGAAATGAAACAATATTGAATATAAAATTCAATATATAGGGAAAATATTATTCAGTGATAAAAACAAATCAAAAATATCTCTAGATATATTTTCTTACCCACAAAACTCTAAGAATTTATTACCATAAGTCAATTCCAAAAGTGATACCAAGACAAATTACCTGGGAAAAAACAAACTATTTTAGACATAAGCACGGGAATGCAAAAAAAAAAAAAAAAAAGTTTGGTTTATGCTTGAGAGGAAAAAAAAAGAATAATAAATGTTTAAGTCAATAAAAATAGTGACATGGGGGGGGTTAAAATAGAGCTTCCTAGGTGGCTCAGTGGTAAAGAATCTTACTGCCAACACAGGAGATGCAAGAGCCGCAGGTTCAATCCCTCGGTCTGGAAGATCCCCTGGAGTAAAAAATGGCAAACCACTCTTGTGTTCTTGTCTGGAAAATTCCATGGACAGAGGAGCCTGGGGGGCTGCAGTCCACGGGGTTGCAGAGTCAGACATGACTGAGTGACTACTCATGCACAGGGTTAAAATACATGTATATTAAAAAACATAATGTTAATAATAAATAGTTCATTAACAATGGCTTACTCCAGGAATTAAATGGTGGTTTAGCATTCAAATATTAACCAGTGTATATTAATAAGATAAAAAAAGAAATAGTATGATTAAAATTTTTATGATAAAAAAGTCACAAATAATCAGTGTGACATTGTACAAGCCCCATCTAAGTTTACTGTAGTCTAGCAAGTGACTTTCACCATTTTTCCTCCTCTCCTTCCCCACATTCTTTCCACACCACATTTTTCATGGCTTCTTTCATAATGCTCTATTTTCTGGGAATCCGCTTTCCATAACCATTTAGCTATAGGAAGGAGAAGTCATCCTGGACTCCCTCTAGCAGACTTGATTGTTCTTTCCTCTACCATTTACTCTTGACTTTGCTTCATAATTATTTGATTCTTTGACCTTGCTTGCTATTAAGTCTCTTAAACCTTTTTTCCACTTAAGTTCCTATAGAACTTATAGGTTCTATATTTTTTTAATGTATGTTTTCACAGTAATGACCAGCAATGCCTGGCATACCACAAATATTGTTAAATAAATGGGTGAATAATTGAATAAATGAGTGAATCAGTAAAGGAAAATTTGAAGGCTTTATACACAAAGCAAGTAGAATTAGTGAGACAAATGTGTTTCACATGCAAAAGTTGTGCCCTGCCAAAGTTAAATTCTTTGTGGCTCTTTAGAATTATCTTTGACAGACAGACAGAGATTCGCTTAGTCATGTCTGACTCTGCAACCCCACATACTGCAGTCCACCAGGCTCCTCTGTCCATGGGATTCTCCAAGCAAGAATACTGAAGTGGGTTGCCATTATCTTCCCCAGGGGATCTTCCCGACCCTGGGGTTGAACCTGAGTCTCCCATATTGTAGGCAGATTCTTTACCACCTGAGCCACCAGGGATTATTTTGTGACAAATCCCTCTTTTATAGAGTATAGGTAGATATGTATATGTATACATCTTCTAAATTATATTTTTGTCAAGATAAAATCAAATAACAGTAAATTTTTTGAACAGTATTATACTAAAATAATTCAATGAATTTATATTTTTATTCTGAAAACAAGTTGAGGAAAACAAATTGGTGTGTTCAGCTATTTGATTTCATAAAGAGAAATTTGATTGTACACATCAGTACATTTAGTACACATCAATGACTGCACACATTTTACAAATCATTTTTTTTTTAGGGCTTGACTAAAATAGATATTTAAGGATTTATTCTATGATTGTACACAATTACATACACAATTTTCAAACTCTTTAATCTTGGTTTTACAATCAGATTAGTCAAAATTAATATTTACACTCATGAGGCTCATGCCATAAAAATTATCTATAAATCACTTAGGTCACATTTTAGGATATTAGTATAAATACAGTGAGGACTCTATATTTTAAAATTAAATAATGAATAGTAGATTATATTATTCTAGCCTTAATATTTGCATGTGTGCATGCTCAGTCATGTCCAACTCTTTGCCTGCCAGGCTCCTCTGTCCATGGGATTTCCCAGGCAAGAACACTGGAGTGGGTTGCCATTTTCTTCTCTAGGGGATTTTCCTGACCTTGAGATAGAACCTATGTCTTGCTTATTATTTACATCATAAAAATGAAAGAAAAGAAGAAGAGGATTTTTCTCACTAATTATTATATAGTATTTCAATACTGAAGATAAAAATTCTAAAACTAAGATTGCTCTGAATAGAAGTTACGGTTCAAGAACTTAATCTCAATATGTAGGACAATGTTTATCTCCACTATTTATGGATTTTAATGATTATATAATGATTTATAACTTTTATGGATATTGATTGGAAAAAGATACAAATAAAGTGTATTCTGAAGTTTGTACTTAACTTTAAAGCATATTTTATTAATTTTTATGGTTTCTTAGAGCTTCATTAACAATTAGAGAGATGATAAGAATGACAGCTACTAAATTTACATTCCCAAATCAAGAAATTTATAAATAACAACTTTGAACTATCAAGATAGCAAAGCAGGACATTTATAATTTTCATTTAAAAATTCATATAAAAGATACTGTCAAATGTTACATGGCTTATTAATAATTTGAAATTTATTAAATGAAGAAAAACCTTTTTATTGAAAATGTCTACATACATATTGAAAGTTTCTCAAATTGTGTTTTTCTATATGCTGCCAATATGAGGTTTAATTCAATTTAATATTTTAATTTACCTTGCTATATTCCTGCCATAGAAAGGGAAAATCTGTTAGAAGGAAAACTTTAAAATATAGAAACATATTATGAAAAATGAAAAATCATCAATGATTTCAAAATTAGAAGTAACAATGCTTGCTATTTTGAATAAATATAAATTTAGCTTATTACCATCATTATATATTTTTTGTGTGTGTGCTCAGTCATTTCCGACTCTTTGCAACCCCATGCACTAGAGCACACAAGGCTTCTCTGTCCAAGAAATTTTCTAGACAAGAATATTCGAGTGGGTTGCCATTCCTTTCTTCAGGGATCTTCCCAAGGTGAGGTGAAGGTGAAGTCGCTCAGTCGTGTCCGACTCTTTGCGACCCCGTGGACTGTAACCTACTAGGCTTCTCCATCCATGGGATTCTCCAGGCAAGAATACTGGAGTGGAGTGCCATTTTCTTCTCCAGGGATCTTCCCAACCCAGGGATCAAACCCATGTCTCTTGTGTTTCCTATATTGGAAGGCAGATTCTTTACTACTGTGCCACCTGGGAAGTATTATATTTTTAGAGTATCATTGTGTATCCTGATTCTTTTTATAATAATGTCTATAAAATTTTCCAATGCCACTTTCACATTTTACTAGTTATATGATGCATATCATCTTTAAGTTTTATGTTTTTCATCTTCAATTGTGGTTAGTAGGTCACATGTTATTGTGAGAAATAAAGATATTGCAAATAAGTGTGTACGTGCTCGGTCACGTCAGTAGTGTCCAACTTTTTGTGACTCTGTGGACTGTAACCCCCCAGACTCCTCTGTCCATGGGATTCTCCAACCAAGAATGCTGGAGTGGGTTGCCATGCCCTCCTCCAGGGGATCTTCCTGACCCAAAGATTGAACTCACGTCTCCTGCATCTCCTGTATTGCAGGTGGATTTGGCACTTCACAAAATGTCCGGCATTTTATAACAAATACGGATTGAGTGTGTGTGTGCTGAGTCACGTCCGACTCTTCATGACCCCATGGACTGTAGCCCACCAGGCTCCTCTGTCTGTGGGTTCTCCAGGCCAGAATACTGGAGTGGTTGTCATTTCCTCCTTCAAGGGATCTGCCCAACCCAAGGATCTAATCTGTGGCTCCTGATTTGGCTGGTGGGTTCTTTACCACTGAGCCACCTGAGAAGCCAAAATTTAAATCAATAATTTCCATATTGTTGGACATTTGTGATTTAAAACTTTATAGTTTAAATAAATCTACATTACATAGATTTTATCATGCTAATTATCATTATAGAAGTGCAATTAATAAAATATTTATGTATTTATGGTTACCTGTGGCTCAGATGGTAAAGAATTCACCTGCAATGAAGGAAACCTGGCTTCGATCCCTGAGTCAGGAATCCCACCAGGCTCCTCCGTCCATTGGGTTTTCCAGGCAAGAGTACTGGGGTGGGGTGCCATTGCCTTCCCTGGCTTCAGTGTTAGACTCCATTTGAAGAAAGTGCTTTATTGGAAGAGAGAGCAAATTTATCTATAAAAAAAGCCCTGACCTAATTTACAAAAAAAGAATTTGAATCCCTGAGAAGTGACTTGCCCAAAGTTGTGCAGTTCATAAACACCAAGGCTGTGGATTAAGCTGCTGCTTCTGACTAAATTGCTTTCCACTATCTCACACTTCCTGTTACTAGGACTGAATACACAACATAGCCACATATACAATGCTGCTTGCTGCTGAGTCACTTCAGTCGTGTCCGACTCTGTGCTACCCCAAGATGGCAGCCCACCAGGCTCTGCCATCCCTGGGATTCTCCAGGCAAGAACGCTGGATTGGGTTGCCATTTCCTTCTCCAATGCAGGAAAGTGAAAAGTGAAAGTACATGAAAGTGAAAAGTGGAAGTCACTCAGTCGTGTCCGATGCTTAGCGACCCCATGGACTGCAGCCCACCAGGCTCCTCCGTCCATGGAATTTTCTAGGCAAGACTACTGGAGTGGGGTGCCATTGCCTTCTCCACACATACAATAGCAGTGTTTAAAGATAATATGAGATATCATGAACAATGATCCATGGTAATGGATTTGTGAAGTTTGACAAATGGATGATTTTGTAAAACAGTGCTAGCACAGTATAGTCAGCTAACTGGTCATTGAGGTATTTGTTACCAACCTGCAAGAAGTAAGCACACAGAAATTGAGAGTATATGCTTAGAACCTAGAAAGTATCTTCTATATGGCTGCAAAAACACATAATTTTGTATTTAATGAAAATTTTCGTCTGTGATGAATTAGAAAACCATAATTTAACAAAGTCAAGACTATGGTCTTTCCAGTAGCCACATACAGTTGTGAGAGCTGGACCATAAAGAAGGCAGAGTGCCAAAGAATTGATGCTTTTGAACTCTGATGCTGGAGAAGACTCTAGAGAGTCCCTTGGACAGTAAGGAGATGAAATCAGTCAATCTTAAAGGAAGTCAACCCTGAATACTCATTGGAAGGACTGATGCTGAAGCTGAAGCTCCAATACTTTGGCCATCTGATGCAAAGAGTGGACTCATTGGAAAAGACCCTGATGCTGGGAAAGACTGAAGGCAGAAGGAGAAGAGGGTGACAGGATGAAATGGATGGATGGCATCACCAATGCAATGAACATGAACTTGGGCAAGCTCTGGGAGATGGTGAGGGACAGGGAAACCTGGTGTGCTGCAGTCCATGGGGTTGTGAAGAGTTGGACACAACTTGGCGACTGAACAACAACAACAATTTAACAAAACTGATGCAATGAGAAATAGAAAATCTAAACAGATCTATAGCCACTTATGAAAATGGATCAATGGATCAAAATCTAACTCCCTTAAAAATCCTCCAGTCTAAAACAGCTTATATGCATCTTCTCCCAAATTTCCACTGAATGAATCATATCTATTTTATATTATATAAACTCTTCCAGAGATCAGAACAAGAAAAGTAACAACTCATTTTATGAAGTCAATGTAATCTCATGCCTAAACTGTCATGGACCCTTCATAAAAAGAGAACAATAGACTGATCTTACTCATGACCATAGATACAAAATTCTAAATAAAATATTAGGAAATTAAAGATATATTATGTAATATATGAAAATATATAAAATATATGAAAATACTACATATATTATGGTTAATTATTAAAATTTGAAATATTGACATTACAGCATTAACATAAAAGGTAAAAGTAATAAATGATTACTTTGATGGAAGAGAAGGAATTGCAGAAAAAAAAAACAAAGAAAAAATATTACTAACCCATTACAAGTTATTTTAAATTTGTTACATCAGCATTAAAAAAAAAAGCATGTTCTAAAACAAGAAATGAGAAAGTTTTCCAGCTATCATTGTTTCTTTTCTGTTGCGCAAACTGAAAGTGGGGGAGGGAACACAGCTATACTAATTAGAAAGGCATAACAAAACTTTCAGCATTGATATGATTGTCCATACAGAATAGTCTGAAACTTATACAAATTTTTGGAACAAATAAGGAATTTTGGATTTAATCAAGATACTGTATAGAATATGAAAATATCATTTTCTTTACTATAAGTGAGCAACAAATAATTAAACTATATAATTGTAAAAGATGTAATTTATATTAACTAAATTGATAAGCTATCTAGAAATCTTAACAAAAATGTTCATATTTATAAAGAAAACATTTGTGGAAGTTTATTGAAAGATATAAATGAAGACCTTGTTAAAATCCATGTTTTTGTGTATGAAAAGAAGATTATAAAGACATCAATTTTCTCTAAATTAATTCATAAATTCAATATAATTGCAGTCATATTCTCACCAGGATTTTCTGAAGAACTGGACAAGCTGATTTTGCAGCTTATGGAAGAGTAGAAGGTCAACAAAAGCCAGGAAACTCTGGAAGAAAGAAAAGTAGGGGAAGGAAAAAAAGGAAGATAAAGATAAAAATTACTTATACTAAGACTTTTAACAAAACTATTGTAATTTTAAAAGCATAGTACTGTTTTAGAGATAGAAAAAGTGGTCATTGAGAGCATGAAGACATTAAAAACATACCCTAGAATAAACTTGGGATATGACAGGCAATGTTGTACATCAGTGGGAAAAGGGTAGAATTTTCAACAAATCATGTGGGCCAATTGATTACACATGGAAAAAAATAACATTAAACTACTTTTTTATGACATACAAATTCACATTCCCAAGTGGCTTAAAGACAAAAAAAAATTAGGAAAAACATAGAAGATGTATATACTCAAAGACTTAGGTTCATGGTAGTAGAGGGTATAATAAATATGTTAATAATTTAAAGAGAGAAAACATAGAAGAAATTTCAGTATATAAACCTAGAGTTCTTTTTTTTTATAAAATCACAAAATACCAGTAAATTATAGAGAAAAAGATTAATACATCTAACTACTTTAGAAAACAAATTTAAACTACATTAAAAGTTAAGAGAAACCATAAACAAAGTGAAAAGGAAAGTCACAGACTGGAAAAATCTATGGGAACCACATATAAGCCCCAAATTTATAAAAACTCTCTATAAGGAATTCCCTGCTTTCTAGTAGTTAAGACTCCACCTTCCACTGCAGGGGAATGATGGGCTTGATCCCATCATTCAGGGAACTAAGGTGTCACATTCCAACTGGTATGACCAAATAAAATTTTTTTAGTAGGAATTTAATTCTTATAAATTCTTATAATACATCTTAATGAAAAATTAGAAATTAAACATTCAAAAAAGAAAAAAGAAAGTCTACAATAACACAGTAGAAATGTAGCTAAGGGGCTTCCCAGGTGGCGCTAGTGGTAAAGAATCTTCTAATAAAGCAGGAGACATAGGAAATGGGGGTTGGATCCCTGGGTGGGCAAGATGCCCTGGAGGAGAGCATGCAACCCACTCCAGTATTCTTGCCTAGAGAATCTCATGGACAGAGGAGCCTATTGGGCTACAGTCCATAGGGTCACATAGAGTCGTATGTGTCTGAAGCAATTTAGCACACAGGCAGTGTAGCTAAAAGCTTATGAAGAGACAGTTTAAAAGCAAGAAATACACATGAGCAATTGTATATGAAAAATGAAAATACGTTCAACTTCATTAGTTGAGCTCAAGTTTACTGCTACTGCTAAGTTGCTTCAGTCGTATCTGACTCTGTGTGACCCCATAGATGGCAGCCCACCAGGCTCCACCGTCCCTGAGATTCTCCAGGCAAGAACACTGGAGTGGGTTGCCATTTCCTTCTCCAATGGATGCAAATGAAAAGTGAAAGGGAAGTTGCTCAGTCGTGTCCGACTCTTGGCGACCCCATGGACTGCAGCCTACCAGGCTCCTCTGTCCATGGGATTTTCTAGGCAAGAGTACTGAAGTGGGGTGCCATTGCCTTCACCACAAGTTTACTAGTTATCAGGAAATTGAAAAATGAAACAGTGAGCTGCCATTTGAGGCTATCAGATTAGCAAAACATAATCAATCTATTGACATCAAGTTTTGGTAAATACATTACACATTTCTGGAGGGCTTGTAAATTAGTACAGCCTCTTGGAAAACAATTCTGCTATCATTTGATTAAGTTAACTATGGTTCAGCAAATGCATTTCTAATTTATTGAGTGATTACTTAAATAAATACTAGATATACATGCTAGAATCAGTGTACAGCAGGTTGATTGTATTCTTTGTGATAAAGTGGGGAAAATGCATGCCCTTAAATAGAAGGCTAGATTTATTTTTTTAATTTGAAGGAATATTAAATAATCTTAAGGCTAAATTTACCAGTTATTGGAATAATAAACTGCAAAAACATTAGTTTCAGCGCAAAAGTTAATCTTAAAAGATAACTGTATTATTCATGTAAGTTTAAAAAACAAAAGATCATTTTTATATAAAGTTTTATGAATAAAAACATATGTGATAAAAGTCCTAAAAACCACGTGGGAACAATCCATGTCAACCTCAGGTACATGGTACCTCGTAGGTAGGAAAGGATGAAGATGGAGATTTACTGTATCTTAAAATTATGTTTCTTTGAAAAAACAAAATGGAATAAAACAGATCTCTTTCAAATAATAGTAACACATAGAAATCTTGGGTGATGATTACATGAGTATCATATGATTCACTGTGTACTACTGCTAAATCGCTTCAGTCGTGTCTGACTCTGTGTGACCTCATAGACGGCAGCCCACCAGGCTCCCCAGTCCCTAGGATTCTCCAGTGAAGAACACTGGAGTGGGTTGTCATGTCCTTCTCCAATGCATAAAAGTGAAAAGTGAAAGTGAAGTCGCTCAGTCTGTCCGACTCCTAGCGACCCCATGGACTGCAGCCCACCAGGCTCCTCCGTCCATGGGATTTGCCAGGCGAGAGGACTGGAGTGGGGCGCCATCGTTCATTTGAAACAATTATTCATTTGATTTTGGTTCCTAAAAAGGAAGAAACGGAATGAAAAATCATTTACACTCAAGGACATAGCCCTCGTCAGTTCTGCTGAGCCTGGGCTGAGCTCAGGTTTTTCACCAGAGGACCAGCCTGAGCCCGGCTACTGGCTGATGATGTCTGTCAGGAAGCTGCATGGAGAGGGCCTACTGAGGGGACCACTGAGCCCTCTGTCTCTGCCCCTGGCAGCTGAGCTCTGCCCTTCTCCTCTGGAGAGCCCTGGAAGGCCTGATAACAGAGTGAGTGAGAGGACGCAGTGGTCGCACAAGGGTTCGTGGCCAGATACCAGGACACACAGGAAGTTACAAGAGAAAAGCGTTCTGTTTCAGCTTCACCCATTGACCTTTGGTGGGTGAGTTTTCAGTGAAACAGCAACATCTTCTGAATGCTTGGAGGGAAGGCTTTATAACCTGGGGGTAAGATGCAGCTTCTAAATACAATTGATGTGGCTTTCCTGCCTTAGTTCAGGCTATCCATTTTCCACCACATAATCTTTCCATTGTCCACACTGATTCCTGTTTGCTTTGGCAGGGTTAACTGCTGGAAGGCCTCCTCTGTGCTGAGCTCCTCATCCTCCACTGTGCAGGGGTTACCGAAGCAAGAGCAAGGTTTCCCTCACTCCCCGGAACAGGAGCCAAGTGTGACACAAATTGTGAAACTTGTTTCTGGTTACCAGGAAAACTTAGAGAAATCCTAATCAAGCAAAAAGTTGACAAAAATCTTTCCAACATTTGAACAAAAAAGGTATTTTTCAGGTCTTAGATTTATGGAAATCAGTTCTGCAAACCCAGCCAGACTTTCAAACCTCCTATTCTTTGCACTATGTTATTTAAACACACTGTAAATACCCTCCGTTGCTTTAATACCAGGTCCATATTGTGCAAGACGACCATGGTCTGAAGACCTTGTTGAAAGAATTTGAAAGAGGCAGAAGTTCCGTTTCTGGCACATACACCTGAATCAGGACTAGGGTAAGGGTGCCAAAGAAGTTCACACTCTGACAGCTGGACAAACAGGCCATTTATTTGGAAAGACTTTGAATCCCTTCCCAGAGCAGAATGCAGCCCTTTATACTCAGCAGGCTTGGAATAAAATCGTCTTAACTGACTCGATCAGTGTCCTGAATTTTAGGTTGTAGGAAAATGCATCTGATATGGCAACCCACTCCAGTGTTCTTGCCTGGAGAATCCCAGGGATGGGGGAGCCTGGTGGGCTGCGATCTCTGGGGTCGCACAGAGTTGGACACAACTGAANATCGTCTTAACTGACTCGATCAGTGTCCTGAATTTTAGGTTGTAGGAAAATGCATCTGATATGGCAACCCACTCCAGTGTTCTTGCCTGGAGAATCCCAGGGATGGGGGAGCCTGGTGGGCTGCCATCTCTGGGGTCGCACAGAGTTGGACACAACTGAAGTGACTTAGCAGTAGCATGCAACTCAATACCAGAAAAGTAAATGACCCAGTAACAAAATACGCTAAAGAACTAAACATACATTTCTCCAGTTGGCTAACAAACACATGAAAAGATGCTCAACATCACTCATTATCAGAGAAATGCAAATCAAAACCGCAATGAGGTACCATCTCATGCAGGGCAGAATGGCTGCTATCAAAGTCTACAAACAATAAATGCTGGAGAGGATGTGGAGAAAAGGGAACCCTCTTGCACTGTTGGTGGAAATGCAAACTAATACAGCCACTATGGAGAACAGTGTGGAGATTCCTTTAAAAATTGTAAATAGATCTGCCACATGACCCAGAAACGGCACACACACCAAGGAAATCAGAATTGAAAGAGATGCATGTACCCCAGTGTTCATCGCAGCACTATTTACAACAGCTAGAGCACGAAAGCAACCTAGACGTCCATCGGTACATGAACAGATGAGAAAGTTGTGGTACCTATACAAAATGGAATATGACTAAACTAGTAAAAAGAATTAATTTGAATCAGTTCTAAGGAGGTGGATGAAACTGGAGCTTATTGTACAGAGTGAAGTAAATCAGAAAGAAAAACATCAATACAGTATGGAACGATGACCCTATATGTGAGACAGCAAAAGAGACACAGATATAAAGAACAGACTGTTGGACTCTGTGGGAGAAGGCGAGGGTGGGATGATTTGAGAGAATAGCATTGAAACATGTATATTACCATATGTGAAATAGATCATCAGTCGAAATTTGGTGCATGAAACGGCACTCAAAGCTGGTGCACTGGGACAACCCTGAGGGATGGGATGGTGAGGAAGATGAGAGTGGGGTTCAGGATGGGGGACACACATACACCCATGGCTTATTCATGTTAATGTATGGCAAAACCACTACAATGTCATAAAGTAATTAGCCTCCAATTAAGATAAATATATTAAAAAAAAAAAAGAAAATGCATCTGATAACTTGGAAATGGAGAAAGGGTAGAAAACTAGGTCCTGAAAAGATGATTTCCTCATGGGGGTTCCTGCCATGATATTTTCTAACTTGTGTGTTGGGTGAAGATTTATATTCTTTGTTGAAAGTACTATCTATGTGGCAAAATCCAAAGTCTGGGAGGAAAACACAAAAGGAATGAAAAAAAAAAAAAAAGGAAAATATGACGCCTCCTAATAAAACTTATAAAACCCATGTGCATCAGTCAAATAACCAGATTTACTGAATAAATATTATATGTCAGGTCCTGTAAATATACATGACCAAAATAAATATGACTAAGATACAGTCCTTGTCTTTAAAGAGTTGCGGGGGGAGTGGAGGTGCAGGCTAGATGATAAAGGAATAGTGATGATCCAATATGTGTGTGCCCCAACAGTGGTGGTTAAGACACTTACTTGACTTTCCTTTGGCAGAAACTTGCAACAACAACAAAAGGCACAAATTTAGTATGTGAATGATATCTTCCTATGTGTACCCTTGTTCAGTGTATAACCGGAATAGTTCAACATGGTGATCCAGCACTACAAGATGGAAAAGAAGCTAAATCAGAGGAAATCAGGCACGGCTTCTCTTGAAATGTCCCCGCACCAACCAAGCCTTGGTACTTGAATTCAGAGACCAGATCATCCTTTAAAACTTCTCCATGGAGCATCACTCCAGGGAGCCCATTTTCTTATTCTCCTATCTAACCCCCTCCTAGAGGGGCTTCCCAGGTGGCGCTAGTGGTAAAGAACCTGACTGCCAATGCGGGAAACATAAGAGAGGTGGATTCGATCCCTGGGTTGGGAAGATCCCCCGGAGGAGGGCATTGGCAACCCACTCCAGTATCCTTGCCTGGAGAATCCCATGGACAGAGGAGCCTGGTGGGAAGCATATTGTACACTATGGCCATCAAACAAACCTATACATGTCTTAATTCAAATGTCTCATTCAAGTTCTTTCTTAAAGAGCTCTTGGGCTGGGAGCTCCCCAAACTTGTGGGGGCTGGACTTCTAAGAAATCTGAGAGACCTAGCATGGTCCTAACTTCACAGCAGCCCTGTCAGGACCTACAGAGTCATCTGGACCTACCCTCAGTTAATCTGTCATGCAAATATACTGCTTTCAGTTAATAAATGCCTAATAACTTCTCTTTCAATCATTCCCCCCCCCCACCTCCCCCAAGCCCAGATCTAAAAGAACTCTTCTGGGTGACTTGAAAGTTCAAGTTGAGGCATTGAATCAGAATGACTCCTTTCTCCTTTCTGAGTTTTGTTGAAATGAATGAACTCTGCTACATAGGCATCAGGGCTAAGAGGCAGGTACAAAGATAGATGGAAATAGTCCCAAGCAGCAAATAAGAATACATCACATTTATAGCTTCCAAATTATTTTCATATGTATCAATATTTACAACTTTGAGATGTCAGTATTATTCTGTATATTTTTGTAGGTAAAGAGGCTGCAGCTCTGAGAGAGAAGTCCAAACTTGCACAAATAGTATGCATTGACATGGGACCTGCAACAGACTCCTCTGCTCTAAGTCTCATTTGTCTCTACAAGTGCTGGCTACGTCTCTAGTCCAGAGAGGAAAATATCATGACTTGTGTCACAGCAGTGGTGCAAACAGAGTTGTGGGCACAGGCGGAGAGGGATGTATGTCCCAGAAAGCAAGGTGAGGTGGGGGTGCAGAATGGGAAACCTAAGGGAGCACAGATGGTATTTCCACTGACAAGTTCAAGTGAAAAGGCAAGTCAATATGAGGGATGGCCCTAGGACAGCCATATATGAGAAGGGAGAATTTCAGGTCTGGTTGGAAAATGTCAAGTGAATAGTTCGGCACAGCTGGTCTAGATTCTGTGCAGGCTGCAGAGACAGGGAAGGAAGAATGAAGTAAAGGCAGTGGTCACATGCCAGGCTGCTGAGTGCACCATGAGCTCAGTAGCACCGGGAGCCACGGGAAGGGCAGCTCAGATGTGGGCTTGGAAGGAGAGATGTTAATTTAAGAGCAGGGTGAAGAAGGGATTACTAGATGGGACAGAAGATACTTCCAGATACTGCCAGGGCCAGCTAAAAGTGGGGGGAGGGGGGGATGTCTCAGCAAGAGCTGAGACATTGGCACCAGAAGGCAGTGACCAGTGTGCAATGACTAGAAATGCCCCCTATCTATTTTCTGAGGTTTTCAGTCAGTTCAGTCACTCAGTCGTGTCCAACTCTTTGCGACCCCATGGACTGCACCACACGAGGCTTCCCTGTCTATCACCAACTCCTGGAGCTTGTTCAAACTCATGTCCATTGAGTCAGTGATGCCATCCAACCATCTCATCCTCCATGGTCCCTTTCTCCCCCTGCCTTCAATCTTTCACAGCATCGGGGTCTTTTCCAAGGAGTCAGTTCTTCGCATCAGGTAGCCAAAGTATTGGAGTTTCAGGTTCAGCGTTAGTCCTTCCAGTGAATATTCAGGACTAATTTGCTTTAGGATCTGAGGTTTTAAATGCATGTAAATATATATATATATATATATATATATATATATATATATATATATATGCTTCCCTGGTGGCTCAGAGGTTAAAGCATCTGCCTGCAGTGTGGGAGACCTGGGTTCAATCCCTGGGTTGGAAGATCCCCTGGAGAAGGAAATGGCAACCCACTCCAGTATTCTTGCCTGGAGAATCCCATGGACGGAGGAGCCTGTTGAGCTACAGTCCATGGGGTCACAAAGAGTCAGACACAACTGAGCGATTTCAAGTGAAACATATATATTAAGCAGTCCCTTAATTCTTTTTTAGTGGTGAATCCTATTTATCAGATATCCCTTCTTGTGGAAGCCAATTATATATATATTTTAAAAAAGCATATTAAAGCAGAGTTGCTCTGGCAACAGAGAGGTGCTTGGGAGCCCGGAGTACCAGCTTCCCTGGGTGCACCCGGGCTTAGCTTGAAAATCACCTCTCAGGTGGAATTTAAGTGTTGCCTAAATGCACATTATCTCTTTAGACATATTGTCTCAGTTTTTGTTTCATTTTGTTTTTTGGAAAATTGAACTTAGATTCTTTTATACTATCTGTGCTTGATCCTAACCAAATATTGCTCTGTAAGAGTTTTAAAATCTCAGGACTCAGGAAGATGCCTGGTTCCATTGAGGCAGATGTTGGTCTTAGGTACATTTCCAGCCAGTCAGCCAGTCACACTTCTACAGGCTAGGGTGCAACAGTGATCGTTCACAGTCAGTCTCAAAGAGTTTATAAACTAGTGGAAAGATACATAATAAGTTCACAGGAGCAAATAACACTTTTAGACATTATAATCAAGTACTGTGAAAAAAATCAAAATGATATAATTGAGAACAAAAGAGACTGGGAAATCTGAAGAGATGGTGTTTGAACAGTGGTCTAAAAGACATAAAGGAGCAAGTCCCGTGTAGACCTGAGAGATGTGCATTTTAAACAGCAGGTCCAGCAGGTGCCACGCCAAATCCCTTGGTATGTTGAGTATCTCTGTGGCCTTACAAAGCCTTTGTGGCTGGATAGTGCCTAGTGAGTAGGAAACAAGTAGTATATGGGGTTCTCCTTTGGCAGGAGCAGAACAGTAGATCTTATTTCATTCTAAATATTCTAGGAAGCTGTCGGTGAATGAATATTCTGGTATGCATTGTTACCCAGGCTGCTGGAAAATTCAGCAATGGACTTTGAAGGAACTAGAGTGGAAGGAGAGAAGCCAATTCAGCAAGAGGATGCTGTAGGTGTCAGAACTTACTAGTCAACAGAACTGACTGGTGAATTTCAGTGGGATGTTATAAACCAAGAGTAATCCATAAGAACCCTATGTTTTTTCTTAAGAAACTTGGTAGATGGTGGTGCCCTTTACAGAGTTCAGGAGGACCTGGGGTATAGTTGATTTAGCCTATGGCCATGGGTTGGAGAGTGTATAAGGAATCAATAGTTCTGCTTTGGCTCCTGAGTAGCAGAGATCCAAGAAGAGATGCTGAGGGGGCAGTTGGAGGCTGGTGCTCAGAGTAAAACTGGGTTGGAGATACTGATTTTTAGACTTAAAAGATCAATCAGTAGTACTATGAGTGTGGAAAAGTTGGCTTAAAACTCAATATTCAGAAAACTAAGATCATGGTATCTGGTCCCATCACTTCATGGCAAAGAGATAGGTAAACAGTGGAAACAGTGACAGACTTTATTTTGGGGGCTCCAAAATCACTGTAGATGGTGACTGCAGCCATGAAATTAAAATATGCTTGCTCCTTGGAAGAAAAGTTATGGCCAACCTAGACAGCTTATTAAAAAGCAGAGACATTACTTTGCCAACAAAGGTCCGTCTAGTCAAAGCTATGGTTTTTTCAGCAGTCATGTATGGATGTAAGAGTTGGGCTATAAAGAAAGCTGAGTGCCAAAGAATTGATGCTTTTGAACTGTGGTGTTGGAGATGACTCTTGAGAGTCCCTTGGACAGCAAGGAGACCTAACCGGTCAATCCTAAAGGAACTCAGTCCTGAATATTCATTGGAAGGAGTGATGCTGGCACTGAAACTTCAATATTTTGGCCACCTGATGCGAAGAACTGACTCATTTGAAAAGACCCTGATGCTGGGAAAGATTGAGGGCAGGAGGAGAAGGGGACAACAGAGGATGAGATGGTTGGATGGCATCAACGGCTCAATGGACATGAGTTTCAGTAAACTCCAGGAGTTGGTGATGGACAGGGAAGCCTGGCGTGCTGCAGTCCATGGGGTTGCACATAGTTGGACATGACTGAGCAACTGAACTGAACTGAACTGATGAGTGCTTGCTCTGTGCTAAGCACCACTGGAAGAAACACTCTCCATTGTCAGAAAAGTGCTTCTCCTCTTAGAACTGGTTCCTGAGACAGCACAGAGCTAATGCGGGCCGGACTTCACCTTTGGGTGGGATAGTATGATGCAGCACCCACCCAGTTTCTGAAAAGAGATTTTCCAGGGTAACCATCTGGCATCCTTTGCAGAGCGCCAGGTCTTGGCACAATTCTGATTTTAAAACCACCACAATCGGGCTTCTGTGAAACACAGTGCTGTGTAAATCTATGGTGTTAAGAGATATCATCTTGACATTTAGGTACTGTTCCAACAGCATCACACTGCACCCAAACAAAGAGGTCTTTCAATGCAGTCTGTGTTAAACCTGAGATGGAAATAGCTGTGTGGGAAAACAAATTTCTCATGGGTTGTAAGTACTACTCAGACCAGTTAATACATACTGTGTATCTATGGAATCTCCAGGTGTTTAATTTCTTTGAACCAACACTGTTGCTGCCGGTCCTTAAATGAACCCGTTTAATGTTAACACTGTAGTACTATTCCTCATTTGTGTTATTTGTATTATTTATGTTGTGTTGTATTCTTTAACATTTCTAACTCCACAGAAGCAGCTGTGCAAAGCATATTAAAAATACATTTCTTGCCAGAATTAGATTTGCCTTTTAAAAAAAGGAAGGCAGGATGGCAAGAAAGAAAAGAAAGGAAGGAAGGGGAGGGAAAGAGGAGGTGAGAGAGGGAGGGAGGGAGGGAGGGAGAGAGAAAGGAGGGAAGGAAGGAAGGAAAGAAGAAACTCACTTAAAGGTGAGGTCTATTGGGACAGGTAGTATGCTGGTGGTTATAATAATCAGCACCAAAATATATTAGACAATAGAAACGTTCTGCTCTTTTTTCTATATATCTATCATTCTTGGTATGCCAGTCTCAGAAATCTAGACTAGGGAAGTTTTGAGAATTGTTCATATATCTATCCATCCATCTATTAAGTCACCAAAAAGGGAATATTTCAGTGATGGTGGATCAGGGCATAGGAAAAGCCTATGATATGCCAGGCAGGCACTGTCCTAGATACTGAGGTATTTGTTTATCCTCTCAGCAAATATTTATGTATGCCTACTGTGAGCCAAATACTGTGTGAGGCATTGATGATATACTTGTGAAGGAGAGATATGGTATCTGCCCTTAAATTAGTTTGTGTGTGCCAAGTCACTTCATTTGTGTCCAACTCTTAGTTCTTGCCTTAGTAACTAAATAAGTGAATACCTGGATATTAGTAAGCAATAAGATGTATAAATACAGGAATGTTCATTAATTGTAGCAATGCTACAAAATACGGTCATTTTTCAGTATATGTAGGTGATTAACTCCAGGATTCCTAAGAATACTAAAGTCTGGGATGCTCAAGTCCTTTATATAAAATGGCATAGCATGTGCATGCTCAGTCACTAAATTGTGTCTGACTCTGTGACCTCATGAACTGTAGCCTGCCAGTCTCCTCTGTCCATGGGATTTCCCAGGCAAGAATACTGGAGTGGGTTGCCATTTCCTCCTCTAGGAGATCTTCCCAACCCAGGGATCAAACCCATGTCTCCTGTGTCTCCTGCATTGGCAGAATGCAGCTGGATTCTTTACCAATGAGCCACCTGGGAAGCACCAAATGGCATAGTATTTGCATCTGCATTTGTATTCACATACAACCTATGCACATCTTCCTGTATACTTTAAATCACCTATAGATTACTTACAATACCTAAAGCAGTGTTAATGCTATGTAAATAATTGCCAGTACAGGGATAAATTATGCAGTTGGTTGAATCTGGGGATATGGAACCCAAAGGTACCAATGGTGAATATGGGAATTGGGACCCGAAGGTACAATGACTGATAAGATTACATAACAAGAGGACCTCACCTGGGATGGGACAAAAGTGTGGGTGGGGAAAGGCTCCTTGAGGAAATGATGTTTCATTTGAGACCTGGATGATAAGTAAAATGGAACCAGGGAAAAGGGCACCGGGCAAGGACTAAGAGGACATAGTCCTAAAGGAACCACAGATCTAGATGTGGAAAAAGGACACACCCATTAGTAAGCGCATTATGACCTGATCTTATCAGTGTCATAAAATGGAACTACAGACATAGAGTTCTTTTATTCTTAGTTTATACTACTCCATTCCTGGTTTTTGTTTTGTTTCTATTTCACTTTTGTTTTTTAATTTAGGCCACCTGGGGTTGACTACAAGCTCCATCACCTAGGTGTGTAAACTTGGGTTGATACAAATAGCATTATAAGATTCTTCTGAGGATTGAGTGAGACAGTCATGCCCAGCACAGTGTCCAGTGCATGCTAGGTGCTCAGTGTGTTTGGTTCTATTCTCCTTGCACATAAGCAATCAATGTACCCTCCATGCTTGTAAATGACATAGGGAGAAGGGTGGTATCAGAGGACACTTGGATGAAGAAGTATTTGCCTCAGCCTCGAATTGATGACAGGTTTTCAAACAGTGTCAACGATGCAGAAAATTGAGGGTAGGGCAAGTGGGGAGAGCCATTATAATGAAAGGTACAGGAGCAGGATAGTATATACCGAGAATATTCCACTTATACCACAGTGCAAGGTAAATGGAGGGTCAAGTGAAGAATGAGGCTATATGAGTATTTTAGAACGAGATTATTTTGAACTTTGAATGATAAGCTAAAAGAATATTTACTTTATCTTATAAGCAATAGAAGTCCTTTAAGAGTTGTAAATAGGAAGGAAAAATGGTCTTAGTGTAATGGGTAGGGAAAAGAGAGTTTTGAGGCATTGAAAACATTTAGGAGACTTTATCTGGGCACGATTTAAGGGTGAGTGTAGCAAGAAGGAACAAGCGGGAAGAAATTACAAGCCAAGAGCTGGATGTATCTGGTAATGGAGTCTATATGAGTGCTGAGAGAGGGAAGGGTTATCTATAGATCTAAGATCATGGCATCTGGTCCCATCACTTCATGGGAAATAGATGGAGAAACAGTGGAAACAGTGTCAGACTTTATATTGGGGGGGTCCAAAATCACTGCAGATGGTGATTGCAGCCATGAAATTAAAAGATGCTTACTCCTTGGAAGAAGAGTTATGACCAACCTAGATTGCATATTCAAAAGCAGAGACATTACTTTGCCAACAAATGTCTGTCTAGTCAAGGCTATGGTTTTTCCCACGGTCAGGTATGGATGTTAGAGTTGGTCTGTGAAGAAGGCTGAGCCCCAAAGAATTGATGCTTTTGAACTGTGGTGTTGGAGAAGACTCTTGAGAGTCGCTTGGACTGCAAGGAGATCCAACCAGTCCATTCTGAAGGAGATCAACTCTGGATGTTCATTGGAAGGACTGATGCTAAA
Source organism: Oreotragus oreotragus (assembly GCA_006410675.1). Classification (NCBI taxonomy): domain Eukaryota; kingdom Metazoa; phylum Chordata; class Mammalia; order Artiodactyla; family Bovidae; genus Oreotragus; species Oreotragus oreotragus. Next base: position 159,003 of record SJYX01002255.1, read on the forward strand.
GCTGAAACTCCATTACTTTGGCCACCTCATGCAAAGAGTTGACTCATTGGAAAAGACCCTGATGCTGGGAGGGATTGGGGGCAGGAGGAGAAGGGGACGACAGAGGATGAGATGGCTGGATGGCATCACCGACTCGACGGACATGAGTTTGAGTAAACTCTGGGGGTTGGTGATGGACAGGGAGGCCTGGCGTGTTGTGATTCATGGGGTTGCAAAGAGTCAGACACAACTGAGTGACTGAACTGAACTGAACTGACTGATACATCTAAAGATTAAGCCCAAGTAGAACAGTGAACACTGATGAGGATGTCAACAAGCACTGTTGCTTTCAAGGTCTCTCCTTTTCTACGCCCCAGAAAGAGGTGAGGTAGGCTTTGGCTTCAGAAATCTTATCTTAAAGAGTTATGACATACTGAGATAAAGCCCATAACAGTCTGCTGAAATAAAGAGCTAAAATTTGGCTAATAGATTTGGGCTACCTAAAAAGATAAATTTGACCATCATCCATATGAGATTAATGGTTGAAACTGTAAAAATCCATATATTCAAGCCTTGGAGCCCTAACACTGAGAGAACAAGAGGTAGAAGTTGGAAGTAACCTGGGAACTAGGGGACCACTTAAAGATTTCACAGTTATGAAAACAAAGAGTTTTTTTTTTTTCTGACTAATTTGAGATGGCATGATGATGGTCTTGTTTTGATAATGTCAAATGCTTTATGGAAAAGAACGATAGTGAGAGCTTTATAAAGGCCAGTAAATAAGAGGTGTATAATATGAAAGTGGACTTTTCAGATGGCTCAGTGGTAAAGAATCCACCTGCCAAGCAGGGGACGAACGTTCATTCCTTGGGTCAGGAAGACCCCCTGGAGGAGGAAATGGTAACCCAGTCCAGTATTCTTGCCTGGAGAATCCCATGGACAGAGGAGCCTAGCAGGCTACAGTCCAGGAGGTTGAAAAGACTCGAACATATCTTAGCAATCAAACAACAATAATATAAAAGCAATAGTGTGAGAGAAGCTGTAGGTGTGATGGTTCTATTTTAGATCAGGGAGAACTTCCCTGAAATGGTGAAATTTGAGTTGAATTCTAAATGGCATAAGGAACTATGTCCATGAAGAGCAAGGAGATGGTTCTAGATAGATGGAATAGCAAAACTTTCTAAGTCAGGAGCAAGTCTGGCACATGTAATAAACAGTGAGAAGGTTGGTATAGCTGGAATGAATATTCCATTTGACAGGTCAAAATGATAGCAATATTCTAAAATGATCCTCTCCCCAAAGCATTAACTATCCATTGATGGATTTTATACCTCTTAACCTAAGTTGTTAAATAAAGTTGTTAAACAGAAGTTGCCTTTGCGTAAGTTGTCTCAGTAGACAGTTTCACTTCTGACATGCCTTGGGTTGCAGGCTGGGCCCCCAAGTCAACTCCTCTTCCAGTTCCGGCTACCACAGCTGTAATGGCCAAATACCACATTAAAGCAGAGTCTATGCCTAGATGTGCAGTCCACTTCTAATTATACTTCACTGATATTAATACAACAGTAAAGTCAGTCCATTGGCACATTTATACAGGATCAATTTTTTTGCAGCTCTATTAAGGTATAACTGACATATAAAATTGTAAATAACATTTTCACTGGAAGTTGCTAGTAATTATTTCAAATGTTCTGAAAGAGGGGTAAAGGTGTGTATCCATTTAAACTAATAAGTTTGCTATATGCTGCTCTTAACTGTCTTTTTTGAAAGTGAAAACAATGCTACCAGTCAGAAGTTTTGTATGTTCCGGCTTGTTTGTTACAGATTTCTAAGAGGAGCCAAATTTGTGGCTTGGCCTGAATGTAAGCATTCACATCGTTTATGATGATTTTTATTGGGCTTTCACTTTGTCAAAGTCTATAAACTAATATACATACATGTGTTTTAGGGAAACACTACAGTTTCTAGGTTAAATCTACTTTAAATTAGCTAAGTGACATATGTGAGAATTATGGATGGCACTAGATGGCATTTTTGGGGTATAAGTTTATATACCCTATAAGCTGGCACCTTCATATGGGTAAGAATATAAAACAAACAGAAAAGAAATACTGCTGAGTTTTAACATCATTTTTTGAACTAGCAAGAGCCAAGGAATTGCTGGGCAAAAAATCAATATTGTCTCATTGCCTTTCTGCTTGGCCCCATTCTATCAGGAACAGTATCTTGTATTGTAAATCTTTTATTTGCTTCTAATGTGGCAACAATCTCAGAAGGTTTGCAAAGTCTTTTAGATAAGTAATAAAGCTCAGTATCATTTGGTTTATAAATATAAAAGGAATAAAATACATGTCAAAGGCAAATGAAAGCCTTTTATTGAATCAAGTATAACCTACACAATATATTCCAACAGTTCTTGTTCTTTCATGTTTATATAATTTTTGTGTACTTGCAAGTTTTCAAGCTTGCTTTTATTATCTGTTACTCACAGCCGCCTCATGAGGTAAGACTGAGTAGCTTGCTTAAAAGGCAAGGTGCCAGAGGAATAGAGAGATGAAGTCAGTTTCCCAGAGCGGCCCAGCAAAGAGGTAGCTGATCCAGATTGCAAATTCTTGGTCCCTAGGTCCCTTACTCATTAGTTACTAAGTCTCAGCTCCTCTCATTTCTTCACATACTCAGAATTTCTTACTCCCTGCTTGTTTTAATGAGGCCCATGAGACTTTCTTTTGGTTGACTTTCACATACTATTCCTACCACGCCACCACTTCCCTACCCCTAGGAAAGATTTACTCTAAAGCCTACGGAAAAGTTAATTTGCCGATACTTATTCCAAATTGGCCTATTCCAGCTGCTGAGTATTGCTTTTCCCTCCGGAGGTGTAGATTATGGACATTTTCTACAGAGATTCAACATATCTGGTTTCCAAGATGCAGTCCTGAGTCCTGAATAGCATTTCTACAAATCCCTCATGACCTTTATCCTCCTCTTTGACTTGTTAATAGAGCCTTATCCAAGGGCAAAGTATGGAAAAAATAAAGAGGAAGGATTTTTGTAAACACCCAAGTCTGTGGAATTTTATCTTGTTCTTCACAGTACAAGATATGCTCTAGCCCATATCACTACCTGCTGAAACACATGTTTTCTTGTATATATTCTGTCCTGAAACTCCCTGAGTGCCACAGCCCTAATCTTTCTTCACCTTCTCTCTTCACTTTCTTGGCAATAGTATGGTAACCATATTAATACCCCTTGCATCCTTACTGCTATAGATAATATGGTGCTAGACTCCTGAGGTAGAAAGATTCAGATCTTCGTAGGCAAAAATGAATTCAGTTGGCATCCATTATGAATCCCTTTGAGATATAAACCTGCGTTTTAAAAAAAAAAAAAGATATGTTCTCATCTTTGTAGTTAGATGCCAAGTCCCTGCTGTCATCCCAATGTGTGTAATATATACTGGTGGAAATGATCAGTAGTTGGTCCAGGCCAGGGCAGTATTAAATAAATCACACTGATTTTATGAGCTTGGAGTTGTACTTACTTGGTAATCTCTTGCACAGTAATCTTTGGCCAGCATAAGCAGTAGAGATTTATAATACCACATGATCATCCAAAAAATATCACCTTCCTATTAAGGGGATGCCAGGTGACATCCATCTATCCAAAACCATTAATTGAGTTATCAAAATAGCCAGGTGTTATGCTAAATTGAAACCACAATTTTCTTGTGTCTGTAAAATCAGAGAGATATTAAACAGAGTTTGATTTCAACTTTATTTTCTAAAAGCACATAGAATATCCTCGTCATGTTCTTATGCTGGTTGATAGTGTATAAAAGATATGCTTTTATCTTGTTGATGATTGAGGAAGTGCTAGCATTTCATGTCATAACGCTGACTTCTCTGCATCATTGTACAAGATAGGTGGATACAACTGAGAGCTTTGGACTAAAAAAATGCTGAAGCTAGGGACAACTTGCATTTTTATTTTAATCAAGTCGAAATGGAAGCTCTATCTTTTGCATTTTGATTAAGATTTAGATTCCTAGGATAGAATGGTAATTAGGATGCTATAGGCTACTAATTCTTACTTTATATCCTTAAATATCTTTGTAAATATGAACACTTTCAGTATTCAAAAAGCCATACTCAGAGATTAGGTTTAAATTTTTCATGATGTTTCTGGTAGAAATTATGGTTATAATAGTGGAAAGAAGGAAGGTGATCATGATAACTCATTTTCACTAGATTTGAAGTAAAAAGAAAATCACCCATCACAAAAGCCTAAATAGATTTTATTGGGTAACAGTCACAGTGAAAATTCTTGATTACAGTGTTGCCTTATAGAAACCAGGCAACACTGGTCATTTTTGTCATTATAATGAAATCATGACTATTTGCATTTGCCCCCATAATCAAATGGCACTCATTGATGCAGGTTGATTGTGATGCTATCATCCTGTAACTAACACACATAATCAACCAACTGTAGGCAAAGGACACGTGAATTATTGAGGCTAGGCTCAGGCATCAACTCTTGAGCTTTGCACGGTCACATCTGGGCCAGTTCCATTGCTTGCTCACTCTGGAGCGTGTTCCTACACATTCTGATGTTAAGCACTGCTTAGACCAGATACGTTATTTAGAACCTTGTAAATTATTCTACAGCATCTTGTCAGAATTATATTTTGATCACAATATAATTGTGAATCATATTCAGAAAATCATTGGTAGTAGCTTCCATTTCACTGTATGTTTTTATATCTTCATTTTTATATTGATTTTGAGGTATTTGGGAAGCAGTTTTACTCCAAAGGAAAAGGAAATGGCAACCCACTCTAGTACTCTTGCCTGGAAAATCCCATGGATGGAGGAACCTAATAGGTTACAGTCCATGGGGTCGCAAAGAGTTGGACAGGACAGAGTGACTTCACTTTCACTTTACTCCAAAGTGAAAGTAATTTAACTCAAGTGCAGAAAAATGGATCATAATCAAAGTGGGAGCTAAAGCTTTTACTGCTTTTGTAAAAAAGAAACATAATATTGGTAGAATAATTAGCAATTTTATTATTTCTCTTCACTGGTATGTATTTTATTTTTAAGCCTTATTACTTATGGTTTCACTCTGCTAGAAAAATATATGTTAGAGGGAAATAAGGCTATCAGCTCCCTACTTTTTTACAAGAATAAAGTCTCACTGTTTTCTTTGTATCAGTCACTATGTCATGATATCCTATATGCTAATTTTTTCATTTCTATTTAAGAGACAACAAGCAAGGTATAATGTCTTTCAAGAGCACAGTGATCATTCACAGAACTGAATAATGATCAATGAAATGATATCCCAAGGCTTGAATAAACATAGCATTAATGCTGGAAAGTGTCAGTCTTCTTGCTTCAAAAGGGCAAAAGTGTTACTGGACCCAAGCTCTGGTATCTTTCATTTTGTATGATGGACTTATTCTGAAATTTACCAAGATCATTTAATTCCTATTGAGAGGTGTATGTTGAATTGTAAATGACATCAACGATGTAATAGTGCTCAATAATGTCAGCTATATTCAGCTGACATTATTTCATTCATTGTATTTAACCCTCTGGGCATTTAGAAAGTCCTTATCTTATACCTTCTTGTTATCAAATGCTGCCCAATGCTATTTACCAAAGGATTTGATGGTTACTTTTAATCATATGATACCCTCTTTTTTATGGCACATAAATGGAAGTCCTAAATGACTACTGGCAGATTCTTATAAACAGAATCATAGATCACAACCCACCTACCTTATTTATAAGATGGATTCGAGGTGTACTTAATACAAAGAAACAAAGTATACTGAAATATATATCCAATACTCTATTTTTCATATGTATTCCTTAGTCAGTATCCAGTTTGTGTGTGTGCTCAGTTGCTCAGTCATGTTCAACTCTTTGCTACCCCATGGATTGTAACCTGCCAGGCTCTCTGTCCATGGAATTTTCTAGGCAAGAACACTGGAGCAGGTTGCCATTTCCATTTCCAGGGGATCTTCCCGACCCAGGGATCAAACCCACATCTCCTGCATTGGCAAGTGGATTCTTTTACCACTGTGCCACCTGGGAAGCATGTATCCAGTATAATGGACATTAAATTGTGAAAAAGATGAAAGAAAAGTACGATCTTCCTTAACTGTCCTTCATAGGACACTAAGCTGCCTCCTATTTACACTCTGTTGAGCTCCACATGAATGATTGGCACAACTTATAAAGTGTAATCTCTGCACAGAACAGCCAGGGGTTATTTGATTGCATCTTCAGAATAATGTTTAAAAGGGAAAAAAGCATATGGTTCTAAGTTTCATTATTCAGGCATTTTCTGTAAAAACCAATCTCAGAATGGAAGAATTTAGCCTGGCATACAAGGTCGTGTGGAGCGGGTGATGTAATGTGGGACAGGCACTTGAGCCCTGCCTCTCCGCCCAGGGCGGTGTTGGTAAGTGAGCTGTTTAGTGAAGAGCTTGTTCTCACTGCTGACCGCCCTTGTGGGGGTCCCTGTCTGAACTCTGTGCACAGGGCCTCAGAAGGGTCCAGAGATGACAAGGCCACATTTGTCTTCAGCTTTCAACCAAATGGGTTCTTCAGATGGTCCAAACACTACTCCTTTGTCTATCAGAGGACAAAACTACATTTGATAACTTAATGATAGGTTTTAATAGATTGAGAAGAATTTTTGTCAAAAAATGGCCGCCATATAAATATGATTTGTTTGAGTAACCTCATTTCCCTCCTATCTTATGTCAAAAAGTTAGCCTTCTAATGTACCTTATTCATGCTACAACCTGATCTATATCCCTGGGCTAAGAACTCTGAGTGGCATCAATCCATAGCATCTGAAAGCTTTTGCCAAAGACGTGTCAGGACTCCTTTAAGGAGCACATCACCCCATGAATTCTAGACTTACACAACACCAGTGACCTCACAGTTGAAGTATGCCTTAATGATCCAATGGTAGAAGCTGTTCTGTAAATACTCGGAATAGTTCTTATTGTTATCAGTGGGTGTTTCCTAGAACTTCTGAACTGTTTCTAAACCCACAGCCCCATGGTGTTTTCAAGGTTAGATTTACAAAAGAAATAGGCACATAAAAGAGTTTCTCTTCCAAACCTTTTAAAAAAAAACACAAAACATTAGATCTGAATAGACACCTCAAAGCCACTTTGTGCCACCAGAATCCTTTCTCTAGGTCTAAAATCCTGAAAGGAGCAATAAGAGGTAAATCAGTTCACTGCACTGCTTCTACCTGGAACAAACCTAAATGATATAAATCACTGTTGCTTTGCTTTAAACACACACACACTTCCTTGGTTCTATTTCTCTTTCGCATAGCTGGACTACCTCTCTGACGGAGAGAAAAACAATGATCATTGGCCCCCCGGGGAAAGTGGCGTAGCTGCAAATGAAGGGTGGAGTGAGGTGGTGAAAGGTGGGTGTGCTTGTGTTGGCCTTCATTTCCTCCACTTTCCTGTGACTTCTGCTGCCAGAGCCTGGTGGCTGGCAGACCTTCAGTGGGGGACAGGGGAATGGCAGCTGTGTGCCAGCTCTTCCTTGAAGATAATACCAAAGAGGGCAGGACATTTGAGACACATTTTTTTCTTCTACCATAAATTATGAAACGAAAGAGAATATGTACCTCAAGAATTGAGCCAAATTCCTCCCTTTGCTTTAGAAAATTCTCCCCTACAGGCAGAGAAACCTTTTTACAGTACCCACTTGGTGAACTCTTCACTCCATGCACATGATTACAGTACCCACTTGTTGAACTCTTCACTCCACGCACATAATATGTGAAAGAGGAGCACAGCAGAGCAAAGTCTATGGAGCCATACTCCCCTGCTTCAAATTCTGACACCTACCATATACTTTGTATCCTTGCTTTAATCTTCTTACCTGATGAATGCAAAGTAAATACTTCATTGAGATTATTGCAATTGTTTTCGTTGTTTAGTCACCAAGTCGTATCAGACTCTTTGCTACCCCAATTACTGCAGCCCGCCAGGCTCCTCTGTCCGTGAGATTTCCCAGGCAAGAATACCAGAGTGGGTTGCCATTCTCTTCACCAGGGACCTTCCCAACCCAGGGACTGAACCTGAATTTCCTGCACTGGCAAGCAGATTCTTTACTACTGAGCCACCCAGGAAGCCCATACAAATGCCCAATACAAGGTAGTAAATATGATTATGATGATACTTCTGTGCCCTGACAAACACTTTCTCCTTGGTCCTCTGTTTTAAAGAACATGAGAAATAGAATTTTTACTTATTTTTCCTGAAAAGGAAGATTTGTAGATTCTGTAACTTCTCTTGTCACTACTTTTGTTGAGATTGCACTTTGGGTAGAGAAATCACAAAACTCAGCATCCAAATTGGGACACTTTTGAGAGTGAAACGGAGTGTTAATCTGATGGGGCACCAAGGCAACAGGCATAAACTGGGGCTTTCCCTGGAAAACTGAGAGTTTGGTGTCCTAATTTGGGGACTATTCAGGAAGCTAAGGTCCTAAACCTTCTTCTTGTTTCAAGGTCTGAAACACAACTGGAGGAAAAAGTGCTAATTTTCTCAAAAGTTTATTCTTGTTTGAAGAAGGCCAGGAAATAATTGCACCTGCTATTTTATCCAGCAACTCCATTAAAAAAAAAAAAAAGACACAACTGAGTCAAAATCACAAAGGATTATTGCTGCTTTAATATGCCATGTCCAAAACTGGCTAGGAGGTCTTCAGGACCCCTGGGTTTTTTGTCCCACCCGGCAGCTAATTGGCTGTGTTATCACAGCCCAGGTCCCAATTATGCCATCGGTATAATCAGGGAGTTGGATCAAGGGACCTCTGGGATCTCTAACAGTTTAGAACTGTTTTTAATCTCCTGTAGTATTAGTACTGAATAATAATTTCAATAATATTATCTTTTCTAAACTCATATTTTGCGTCCTTCTTGAAAGTAGTTTTCAATTTAGGTTGTAAGCAGCATGTTACTCCTGAAAGCACCATGAAGGAATAAAATAATACTCTTTTTAAAAAATCTTTACTGGGCGTGTTTTAGGTGCTAGACATCACTGTTTTATTTAAATACCTATCTCTGTGGGGTAGGTATTTAATTTTCATTTCTCATGTAAGAAAATTAAACCAAAGATATAGAGCAGTATAGAGCAAAAGTCAAATTTGAACCCAGAATGTCTGGCTCCATGGCCTCTGCTCTGCTCTGCAATAAACCCTTTCATACAGCCTGTGCATTTAAACCCTGCAATAAACCTTTGTAGTAGGTACCGTCATCATCTATGAAGAGGGGAACCGGAGACAGAGAAGTAACTAACCCGTTGGAAGATCTCACCAGTCTACGCCGAACCAACATGCATGACATTTTCCACCAAGCTTCTTAAGAAGCAGATCATGCTTATTATTTTATGGCTTACTCAGGGGCTTTGACAATGACTCTGGAGAAGACCAAAAGACAGTTTCTAATCAACACACAAATTTATCACTTGGAAAGAAATTGAAGGAAGCTACAACATACTAGCCCAGATAATTTGCTTCCAGGAAATACTTTAAAAACCTGAGCTAAATTGATTTGAATTATACTGTTACATAAGATTCATATGGAATCTGAAGTGGTGTTTGAATTTTGAGTCTTGCAGAGTCCATTTTTTAACAGGTGAAAAAATATTCTTGAAACATCAGGTATGGGATTCAGTTTTCCAGACACTTTTAAACAGGAATTTGATTTACTTTAATCATAGTGCTAATACTGTCTTTTGTTTTACATATTGTGTAAACTTTTACACTTTTCAGCTTTTAACCAAATTGTGTTTCTACTTATTAGCTTTATTTAGCTAAACTTTTGAGGGCATCTAATGACTTCTTTCCATATTTCCTCTTACCATATTCTTTTGACAGTTTCTCCTGTGCTAAGTAAATATGTGTTACTTCTTATTTAAATAGGTTACCTTGTTTCAAACTTTGAATTTGGAAACTTGGTGTAAGATAGATGGTGCTGGTTATCTGCTCCAAGATTTTTATGACAATCAATTTGGAAATACCATATATATAGAGAGGCCTTACTTTTTAAAATATAGTAGCAACTCATTTACTTGAATTATTAGGAAAAGAAATAATTCAGATCAGCAGAAGTTATATTGGATCGACATTTCTGTAATAATTCATATTATAGATTCTATCCAACCTGATTTTATCGTGACCACTGACTCTATACCTAAGTGTCCTCCTATCACATTACTCTGTCAAAAAATCAGGCAAGGGTAGAACAGTAGGGATGAGATAGATAGTAACAATGTAAAATTGTTATATATTGAAAATGTAGGACTGAAGGACAGAAGAGCTGTCACGGTGAACTGAATGAGGAGGGTGCTGGCAGCAATCGCATGCCATACAGACTATTTCCAGCAGGGTGAGCACTGCAGGAAGTCATCATCAACTCTCTGAAGACATTTGTCTTTAGACATTTGGGGAGATCGGCTGTTTTCCCAAGTATGTTGTGAAAGGGAACCACTTTTCCTTTTCCTAAACTTAGAGATTATAGACTATGGGTGAACTACTTAAGCCTTTGGTCAGTTAGAATCACTGATTCAGAAACGTTTGTGTACCAGCCATTTTTTCTAAATGTTGAAGATAAAGTAGTAAATGAAACCGATAAGATCCCTGCCCTCAAGTCTAAGGGGAAAAATAAAGTAAACAAGAAACAGGTGATCAGCTAAGACTGCCAAATGATGGCAGATGCTAAGAACAGATGAAATGGATGATGTGGAGGAGAGATGAAAGTGACTTGGAGGGGGATACTTAGGGTAGGTAGTCAGAGAAGCCTCACTGACGAGGCGCTAAGAGTGGAGATCAGTCACAGGGACGCTTGGGCAAAAGACCATGTGGGCTGAGGGAGAAGCAGTTCTGAGGCCTTGAAAGTCAGCTGTGTGCCAGGATTGTGCTGGAGATGGGGGGCTTTGCTCTCATGAAGTTCACTGCTCTGATATGAAAATAAGATTTCTGCCTACAAGAAACTCATGAATGACACAGAAAACAAACAAGCAAGCCATTGCAGCATAACAAAGGTGCCCTCCTGTGGCTGTCACGGCAACAGAGACAGAAAATGATCCAGTCTCCTGGGACAGAGCAACAGGCCAGAGGAAACCTCCCAGGGGAATTTGCCTAGGGCCTCCCAGGTAGGTCATCAGTGGCAAAGCCAGATTTCTCACATGGGTTTCTCAATTGTTATCCAGTGTTTTCTGCCGTTTGAATTTCATTGTATTCCCAGGGGCAGAGAAAACCGATTGAAAGTGAGAAGGCTGAGAAAAAAAATCCCTCAGATAAAGCCAAAAAAGCACCTACATGATTTTAGAGATAACACAGTTTATATTTATTGAGTCTAATACTGTCCTGAACTTGTAAAGAAAAAAAAAATCGAACATCATATATGGGGCTTCTGTATAGAAGATCAACACTTACTATGCAAAAGCAGTTATTCAGTTATAAGTCCAAAAATCTTTTTCCCTAAGACAAAGGGATTTTTCATGTGTTTAATTTTTTCCCATCTGAGTATCATCTGTAGTACAAAAAATCATCTGGAAACCTTACCTGGAGGAAGGAGTTCAAGGATGGATGTTGAGTTATGTGGCAGGTTTCCTAAAGCTGTGTACAATCTACCATGAGTTGGTTTTTTTCAGTTACAGTGAGAAATACCTCTTTCTTTGTGCTGCTACCTGGTTTTTCCTTACAGACCCACAAGGGTCAGGGCTTTCTATTTCTTAGGCACCGCTTTTCAATTTGCTTTCCACATTCTGGGTCCTGTTTTGCCCAGAGGTCCTGACCCACTGCCCATTTCTTTCTTCTTAAACCACAGTCCTCATGAAAACAAATGAGCTTTCCCCACAGAAAGCCATAATTAGAATAAAAATGCAATATTCAAATAGCCTGTAATTAGAATATAAATGATATTCTAATAGCTCATGCAAATGAGAATGTTAGTGTATTATGAGTCTAGGAGGGAAAGCCTCCAACCTGGCAAATCTATTTAATGTTTCACTGGAAACAGACTGCCCCTCTTTCTCTAAGACAGGCGATCTGGAGTCTTTGCCATTTAATGATAGATTTGGCACATGGCTTTGTTATTTGTCAAATAACTCTTATTTTGACAATTACTCATGAGACCCGATGGCAAATCCTTAGGTTCCTTGGGTTGTAAATGTCCCACTCAAAATTTGATTTGAGGAACATTCTTGAGGCAGTGGGAGGAGGTCAGTCCGTCGGTGCCCTGGTTGGGACTGATCCCAATCTCACATAAAGAAGAGTGGGAAGCACACACTTCTTGGCTCCTTGATGGTAGGTGGAGAAAGGGAGCTGTTTTTCTTTTCTCCTTGCTAATTAAGGAAAGCAGGGAGAGCAAACTTTACTGAGTGCCTACTGTATTCTTAGAATGAGGCTGGGTGTTTGTTTTCTCTTTTGATTTTTTGAAAAAACCTGTGAGATACTGATTAGTATTCTCATTTGTAGAGATCAGCAAACTGAATTTAATAAAATTTAAATGAGTTGTTCAACCTTGTAATATTTTGGAGTAAAAACTTACTCTGTCCCAGAAAAGCTATCAGAACAGGAAAAAAAAAACAAAAAAAACAGGATTGTGAGGTTTTTGTTATGCTAATGTGAAAAGGAAAAAAGCATACAGACTTTAAGAGTTAATTTCAAGATAAACTATCGCATATCAATGACAGATTCATATGTCATCCAACAGTGCAGTACTCCTGCCAGGCTCTAGGCTCCAAGAAGATGGTAGTTTGTTTTTTCATTTTTGTGTCTTCTGATCTTTCCTTTTTCATGATCCAACTGAACAAGTTGATATCAATACAGAGTACTCACAGGAGGGTAGTTGAAGGAATGACTGAATTCATAAATTAATGAGGGTTATTGAGACAATCTTAATTTTTTATGGTTATGCAAGAGAGAAGGATAACAGTCTGGAGAGTCAGGCTTGGGAAGTGAGTTGTGAATAAAATTAAAGCTTAAGAAATACATACCTGGATTTAGAAAATATCATGGGGAGAGAGGTATGATTAGCAATGCAGGGAGAAGGCTATGTATAACAGCCAACTTGAGAAAGGGCTTCCCTGATGGCTCAGTGGATAAAGAATCTGCTTGCAATGCAAGAGACATAGGAGACGCAGTTTCAATCCCAGGGTTGGGAAGAACCTCTGGGAAAGGAAAATGGCAACCGACTCCAGTATTCTTGCCTGAAAAACCCCATGGACAGAGGAGCCCGGTGGGCTACAGTCTAAAGGGCCTCAAAGAGACAACTGAACAACTATGCACACACACAACAGAGGCATTTAAAGAAACAGGGAGGATCTGGAGAAGGGAATGGCAACCCACTCCTGTATTCTTGGCCTGGAGAAATCCATGGACAGAGAAGCCTGGCGAGCTACAGTCCATTGGGTTGCAAAGAGTCGGACACAACTGAGCAAGTAACAAGCACAAAAAAACTGAGATGATCTGAGTACAAGTCTGGGGATCTGGAAGGAGCCCCTGTGAAGGAGAGAGGCATGGGCGGGAACTGGCAGGTGGCTGTCCAACAGGTTACTAAAAGAACTATGCTCTCCCTGTGCTCTTTTCTTTGTTTGCTTAAGCCTTACAAACAACTCTGAGGTGACTGTTGAGAGCTGCATTTACAAGTTAATCAACAGAAGCTCAGAGACTGTAAGGAACCTGCCNAAGTCTGGGGATCTGGAAGGAGCCCCTGTGAAGGAGAGAGGCATGGGCGGGAACTGGCAGGTGGCTGTCCGACAGGTTACTAAAAGAACTATGCTCTCCCTGTGCTCTTTTCTTTGTTTGCTTAAGCCTTACAAACAACTCTGAGGTGACTGTTGAGAGCTGCATTTACAAGTTAATCAACAGAAGCTCAGAGACTGTAAGGAACCTGCCCTGAGTCACACAGCTACTAGATGACACAGGTGGGATTTGGTAACATCTGGCTCACACCAGAGTCCCTGGTCTGTTGACTGCTTTGTTTCCTCAAAGGCTGCATGATGGTGGGGGCTGTGGGATCCCCCAGATTCTGCAGAGGGGCCAAGAACTCTGGGAACAAACAAGCAAACATAAATTCCTTCCTTCCTTAAGAATAAATAAAGCTAAGATCAAGGAAGATCAGATTTGGACTGAGGCATGAGGTCAGGGTGAACTCACACACAAGGACAGAGTTATTGAAAAGAATAAACATTTATTAAGCAATTACCCTGAGCCCAGGGCCTGGAAGAGATAGATTACTGCCTTAAGATCCAGGCCTTAGGAAGAAAAGACCTCTGATTTTATTACTAAGTATGCATGTGTGTTTCTATACAAAATATATTGCTTATTCCTTGAGATTCTCTTGCATTCCAGTAAATTGACTTGGGTAATTAGTGAACACACACATACATACAAACGCATGCACACACACAGAAACACACACACACATACACATGCAAAGGATGTTTAGGAAATGCTGAGCATCTTCTGTGTCTGGCTCTGAGCCCAGTTCAGGAAGGCTGGTCCTTGCACAGATGCCTCTGATCAGTCCTCAGAGCTGCAGGAAATGCTGACTGTCTCCTTCTTTGCCTGAAACCTCCATAGGGGAAGTTTCCCCCGCCCCCCCACTGTAGCTGCTGAAGGGAAGTCCTTCATTCAGTCCTTCAGTTCTTCAGTTCCATCTGCTCTGGACACCGCTGGCTGGATGAAAGCTGGGGCCCTTGGTACAAGCAGCCAATCCATGTCTGGCTAGAGACTGACAATGCGGTCTAGAACAAAGGCAGGCTTAACAATCAGGATTCTCTTTGGGGAATGAAAATTGAGAAATAGATCCTTGAAATCCATTTATGCATGAGGTTCAAGAAAGGAAATAGCTTTATTATTTTTTCTCTAACCAGTGCCTTCAAATACCTTCCTGCGGATTTCCCGCCTGTGCCTCTCTCTCTGGCTGATTCCTCAGGCAAATATCATAGGTTTCCATTCCCTTTCAGTTATTAAAAAGATGGCCTTAGTTCCTTACTTTAGAGATTAAAATTCACTTTAATGTATTGAGAAGTGCAACACAGTTCAGTTTTAAAATTTCAACCTCACACCTAATTCAGAGCTGTCACGCACCCTCCAAACCCCAGCTGGGGACTAACTCCAGGCAAAGGCTCCACAAGCGGAAGGGAAGCCTGGTCTCTGTTTTCATTCACTGTTGCCACATTTCCTATTCTGTCTCCTTTTCTTTCTACCCTTGCGTGTCAGGGGCCTCAGAGCAGCACCAGGAGAAAAGAGCAAACATATTTTACGTGATGGGTGCTGCTGTAATTCAGTTATTCACATCAGCTGTGCAGCAGTTTTTTAATGTTGCTTCCCCCAAAGGGCACATGTGTGGGTTCTTCACAGGGCCCCATCCCCAATCCTAGGCAATGCACTTTCTGACCTCCTGAAACTTCCTCTCAACACCCTCCACCCCCAGCACACACATACACACACATGCGCGCACGCATGCGCTTCTCACTTCTAGTTCTTTCTGCAGGTAGGAATCCAGGCAGGGAAAACTTTCAGACAGTGTGAGGGAGCTGGCTGTTTCTGCTATAGTACATACAGTACACACTGGAAGGTGTGTGTTGGGGGGAGGTCTCAGTTCCCTGCCCCTCCTCCCCCGCCACCGCCAACCACTCAGCTTGGGTGCGGGCTGCTCTGCTGCTGCCTGCCTGCTCACTTGTGCTTTCCGGCTTTGATAGCCTCTGCCTTAAGCAGCGGGGAAGGCAATGGCACCCCACCCCAGTACTCTTGCCTGGAAAATTCAATGGACTGAGTAGCCTGGTGGGCTGCAGTCCATGGGGTCGCTAACAGTCGGACAGACTGAGCGATTCACTTTCACTTTTCTCTTTCATGCATTGGAGAAGGAAATGGCAACCCACTCCAGTGTTCTTGCCTGGAGAATCCCAGGAACGGGGGAGCCTGGTGGGCTGCCGTCTATGGGGTCACACCTAGTTGAACACGACTGAAGTGACTTAGCAGCAGCCTTAAGCAGTCTCCAGGCCAGGAACATTGACCAGGCTCCACGTGCCCAAGAGCCCAAACTCTCAGGGACTCACACCTAGTTTTCTCAGGAACTCTCTGCTGCATGGCACCACAGTCCCTGAGCTGTCCTGGGCCTTTGATTCTGCAGTTCAGTGACTTCCAGCTGGGGAGCGACATGACGGTCTCTCTTGGGGGCAGGAATCTTCCATTTCTCTTGGAGTCTTCCATTTCTCTTGAACATGATTTAAGGTGGGGCTTTTTTGGGCTCCAAAATCACTGCAGATGGTGACTGCAGCCATGAAATTAGAAGACGCCTACTCCTTGGAAGAAAAGTTATGACCAACCTAGATAGTATATTCAAAAGCAGAGACATTACTTTGCTGACTAAGGTCCGTCTAGTCAAGGCTATGGCTTTTCCTGTGGTCATGTATGGATGTGAGAGTTGGACTGTGAAGAAGGCTGAGTGCCCAAGAATTGATGCTTTAGAACTNGTCCATAGTGTCACAAAGAGTCAGACATGACCGAAGTGATTGAGCATGCAACATAACTCTGGTTTTCTGCCTAATTGCAATAAGGAAATTTACTCACCTTGAATTTTTCATCTAGCTAAAAAGCCAGATGGGTGCACGTCTTGATTCCCTTTACCAGTCTTTGTCAGGGAATTGCTCCCCAATGCCTGACCCTGGATATGCTATTGTCAAGTCACCAGAAGTAGAAACTGTGTAACCAAAGGCTATCAGCTAAAGGCACTATGCTTCCTAGGAAAAAAAAAAGAGTATATATACATATATATGTATATATACACACACATAAATATATGCAAACATTGTAAAAGGAGGAGAGAAAAAAAAATGAAGATGATCCTAACAGCTTTCTCCCAAGAGTTCTAACTCTGGAAAAAGTGAAGAAACAATACTATAACCTAGGTAGTTTTAATGAGAATGAAATAAGTCTTCTTCCATGAACTCATCTTTCCCATGGCCTGAACCAGTAAAGAGGAAAGCAAACATTTTTTTAATGTGTTTTAAAACACTGAGACAAAGAAAGGGTTACTAAAGAGAAAAAATAAAAGCACAAACATAAATACCAAGCCTTCAGCATCCCCCCAGAGGATGTTTAATTGTCAAATGAATAGTTCAGACCTTTTATGATAAATGTCAAATGTTTGAAGCTTATAGAAGAGCAATGTAATTCGAGGTGGAGCCTGGGCCTTGGATGGGTGTGACAGCCGGGCCCAGGAACGGGGGCCTGGGGAGCTCAGAGCTGGGGCCCCTGGTCCACGTGACCCCAAGTGGGCCCTCTAAACCTGTACACAGTCACCCCCTCTCCCGGATGGGCTGACTTCAACTGCCTGGGTTGCCACCCCCTTAGTTTCTGAGTCATCACAAGCTATCTTAAACAGTAGTCAAAAGATTTAAACTGTTTTAAACAGTAGGCAAAACAGTAGGCTGAGAACCCTCCAACCTGACCTTTCAGTGGCCCACGCCCAGCCCCAGCCCACAGCTTACCTGCTCCATGAAGCTGCTGTCAACCAACCGGTCCACACGCTGGTGCCTAGGTGTCATTTCCGCCACTTTGTGTGCTGTGCACACTTTGCTTCATGCCCTCTTCCAGCTAGCAGTAGTGAAGCTGTGTTCTGGTGCCTGAATTATTATATAGTCTAATAGGAAAAGGGTTTCCCTGGTGACTCAGATGGTAAGGAATCCGCCTGTAATTCAGGAGCCCTGGGTTCAATCCCTGGGTTGGGGAAATCTGCCGGAAAAGGGCATGGCAGCCCACTCCAGTATGCTGGCCTGGAGAACTCCATGGACAGAGGAGGCTGGCAAGCTACAGTCCATGGAGTTGCAAAGAGTTGGACACGATTGAGCAACTGTCACACATGCTAGAAGAAAAAGCATGGGAACATGTTAACATGTGTTAAGTGATACTATTTGTGCCTGTCCAAGTATTTCATTATCGAACCCTGACAATTTCCATTAAGCAAAAAATAGGAAAGAATGGACACTAATGTCAGATGTCCTGAGTTTGAGCTCTTTATCATCCTGGCTGTGTGACCCTGGGCACGTTACTTAATCTTTCTGATCTGTAGTATCAGAATTGCAAGAAGTGGTGAACAGTGCTGACCTCTAAAAATTTTTTGAAGATTCCTGGAAATGTTGGGTATGAAATGCCTGGCACAGAGGAGACATATTATAAAACCCACTTTTCTGCCCTCTCATGGGAGAAGTACTGATCTTTGGGGGGAAGGGAAGTTATTTAACTTTCTGGCAGTTTCAAACATTCAGCACAGTTCTTTGTACCTGAAATGTGTACAATCACCACTAATTTAAGTAAACCTTTGAATTGATGAAAATTATGAGAATTAAGAATGAAACATGAAGGAAAGAACGCTTGCCCATGGTTCAGACCCCAGACCTCAGCTCTCATTCTGCACCAGGTTGAGTCAGCTTGTACCCTCTGGGTGAACCCTCCTCAAAAGGATGATGTTGCATTAGAGAAGAAATTGCAAACCGGTGACCCTCAGACATAGCCCAGTCTCTGGATATGTTTTTTTTGTGCCATAATGTATGTATGGATTTCCTGGTGGCTCAGGGGTAAAGAATCCGCCTGCCAATGCAGAAGACACAGGTTCAAACCTCCATCTGGGAAGATTCCACATGATCCCACGGAACAACTAAGCCTGAGCTCTTCAGCTATTGAGCCTGTACTCTGGAGCCTGGAAGCCCCAACTACTGAACCCACGTGCGGCAGCTGCTGAACCCCAGGCGCCCAAGAACCTGTGCTCCACATCAAGAGAAGTCAGCATGAGAAGCCTGCACCCCACAGCTAGAAAGAAGCCGCCACTCGTGTAACTAGAGAAAAGCCCACACAGCAACAAAGAGCCCACACAGCCAAAAGTAAATAAAGGTATTTTTAAAGCATCCAGATTGCTGAAATTTTATGGAAAGATCTGGCAACCCGGGTGAATGTTCCCACACGTCGGCTGAACGATGGAGCTGGGGTCTGCTCCCTTGTGGACAGACACGTGCTGCCGGCTCACTCAGTCCCCTCCTGATGCGCTGCACCTGCGTGTACCACCCACCCGATTCCTGGTGTTCCTTCTGGAAACGCTAGGCTACACAAATTCTAGAATTGCTGCTCATTCTCATTTTGGGAGCTGGGGAGCCAGAGTTGTTAAGGGTGTAACTGCTGAAGGGGCCAGAAGTGGCTTATAGGGAAACCTACAAACCAGCAGTGGTTTACAGTGCTTTGGGTTTATAGCAGTGGTTTATGGTGGTTTATAGAGTTTATAAACCGGGCCCCTGGAAGTGCCCCAAAGCCGTGAGCCAGCCTCCCCCCATCTGTCACTGCCACACAGTGAGAGACTGAACTCAGAGGTTTGTAAAGTGGGGGAACCAGCTGAAGAAGCCAAGAACTATTTCCAGCATATTTAGCGAAATAGCTGAAACTTCATAGGCTTCAGAAAATCTGGAGGAGGAGGAAGCCACAGCTTCTGTTCAGAAGCGTCTCCCAAGGGTGCCCTTGGCACTGAGGCAAGTCGTGAGTGAGGGCGTGAAGGGGTACATAGCTTTCACTGGGCCACACTGGGCCCTCCGTCCTGCCCGTCATCCAGGGAGTTCATTCGGCGAATTCTCCAAGGTCATGTGAGCCTCTTCACCCCAAAACAGCATCTCATCAAAAAGGGCCAGCTGGAGCCAGGATCTGGAGATGACAAGTTGGCCTCCGTGGCGCAGTGTCTCAAAGTCACCTCCATGAACAGTGGGGGCAGCCAGGGTGAGGTCTCAGGAAAGGAGCCCCTCGAGTGCTGCATACACACCTCCTGGGTGGGGCGCCTGGGAACCCACCTCCCATCCTACCATTTAAGCCTCACATGGACTAGATCCACCCGGCTCTCTAGCAGATCCAGTGGATTCCTCCAAGCTCCTCTATAGGTGAACAGCCCAACAACAAAGCAAGAGAACAGGTGTGCGTGCATGTGTGCTACGTTGCTTCAGTCATGTCTGACTCTTTTGTGACTTCATGGACTGTAGCCCACCAGGCTCCTTTGTCCATGGGATTCTCCAGGCAAGAATACTGGAGTGACCATGATGGATTCATGTCAATGTATGCCAAAACCAATACAGTACTGTAAAGTAAAATAAAGTAAAAATAAAAATAAAAATAAATAATTCTAAAAAAAAAAAAAAAGAATACTGAAGTGAGTTGCCATGCCCTCCTCCAGGGGATCTTCCTGATTCAGGGATCGAACCTGTGTCTCTTACACCTCCTGCAGTGGCAGGCAGGTTCTTTACCAGCAGTGGTACCTGGGAAGCCCCCAAGAAAACAGGTGTACCTGTGACTTAAAAAAAAAAAAATGGAAGAGAAAGAGGGAAAAAAAACAAATGGAGAAGAGTCATAATATGCTGCAGTTGTTAAATTATCTTCTTTGAATTCCTTTAGAAATAAAATATAAAAAGACAAGTACTTTTCTCACCTAATTTGCTTGTGGAGCTGATAATTAAGTGTTGTTGGTTGCATCACCAGAATGAATTTGTGATACTTGCTGTAGTGTCTTTGCATATTTAAAGACAAAAATGTTCCTTCTGGTGCTCAGCAATTATCTTCTTTGAATTCCTTTAGAAATAAAATATAAAAAGACAAGTACTTTTCTCACCTAATTTGCTTGTGGAGCTGATAATTAAGTGTTGTTGGTTGCATCACCAGAATGAATTTGTGATACTTGCTGTAGTGTCTCTGCATATTTAAAGACAAAAATGTTCCTTCTGGTGCTCAGCAAAAATATCATTTTTATGAACCTTCTCCCCCAGGCAGTTCTGTAGCCTCCATGCCGTGTTTATAGAGCTGTAAGACACTTTGGCTGAGACATGACAAAGATTCACAGCACCAAACTGCTCCTGCTAGCCTGCCTGCTCCTCAACACTGAGAAAGCCCAGACTCAAGAGTTCTGGAGAAATTCCAGATTTCTTGGTCAGGCCTCCTCTGCGTTCATCTGTATGTTTCTTGATAATTTCATACCCCGCCCCCTCCAACTACTTCCAGTTCAATAAATGGTAGAGAGGAAATTTTTCATGATGGTTAAAAACTCCAGCACCATGTGCAAGTAATTAAACCCCTTAAGCCTGTTTCCACATCTTCAAATGGAAACAATAATAGTAACTCATGGGGATGAAACGGGGAAGGCAACGGCACCCCACCCCAGTACTCTTGCCTGGAAAATCCCATGGACGGAGTAGCCTGGGGGGCTGCAGTCCATGGGGTCGCTAACAGTCGGACAGACTGAGCGACTTCACTTTCACTTTTCTCTTTCACGCACTGGAGAAGGAAATGGCAACCCACTCCAGTATTCTTGCCTGGAGAATCCCAGGGATGGGGGAAC
>SJYX01002255.1:180423-200131 GCA_006410675.1 Oreotragus oreotragus
TGGATGGAGTAGCCTGGTGGGCTGCAGTCCATGGGGTCGCTAACAGTCGGACAGACTGAGCGACTTCACTTTCACTTTTCTCTTTCACGCATTGGAGAAGGAAATGGCAACCCACTCCAGTATTCTTGCCTGGAGAATCCCAGGGATGGGGGAGCCTGGTGGGCTGCCATCTATGGGGTCGCACAGAGTCGGACACGACTGAAGCGACTTAGCAGCAGCAGCTTCAGTGTTGCAGCTTTAGCTAAAATCCTAAACAAGGAAATTAATAAACAGAGAAATTAATCATCAGTAACCTTTTACATAATGATAGGAATGGACCTAAAAGGTTGAGAAGCTAGAGGGACAATGATGGACCACCCATGTACAAAACAGGGCTTTGGAAGAGGGCTGAAGTATGACAATCTTAGGATAAGATCAATATCTTTGTAGCCCAAATTTCTTTATTCATAAAATGGAAAAAGTAATGCTATGTGCCATTGAGTTGTAAGGATTAAATCAGGTAATTGTCGTAAAGCATTCATTTCTCATACCATGCCTGGTACGTAGTGAGTGCTCAATAAATATTAATTCGTATGAGTGAGGAAAAGTATGTCTTGGAGGGACGCTGCTGCCCCTCAGGGTCCCTTTGCGTGGGCTATAATGTGAATAGTGCCCATGTGGGTGCACAATATGGATTTACTCAAGGGCATCTGAGACACCAGAGGATAGAGAGTAGACAGCGAAAAACAGATAATATGATGGAGAGAGAGAGAGACATTGGGGTAGGGGAGGGGTGAAATGAGAGATTATCAGGCCATAAAAGACGGGGAGAAGTCAGCTTCCCCAGCTGGCTGCTGATAGCTTCCCAGTTCCTGCCATTCTACCTTTCCAAGCTGATGATTGACAAAACAAGACAAAATCCGTTAGCAACTACTGGAGTCAGCTTTGGTGAGTCTGTTCCAAAACAATGAGGGTGCCTCCTGGAACACTTCACTCCCTCCCAGGGAATCTCTTAGGTCAGATCTGAGGAGAGCCATTCTCTGCGATACTTGGGGCTAATGGAAACAACCAGAACTCTGGAGATTTCCCTATCCAGGTGCCTGAGGTGTTTCTGATGCCAGACTCTAAAAATATATATATCTTCCAAAGAAATAAGAGGAAGAAGTTTGTTTTCTGACCAAAAGGTTATTATAAGGTACTGATAGTGTCTGTGAAACTACCTGGACATCAAATTATTTTAGAGAATGTACAATATTCTCTATCATGTGCATGGCAACTTAAATATGGGCTTTTGTAGAAATAATGGTACTCAAATATTCAGAGTACTCAAATATTCAGATGGCTCTATTGTAATAATATGCATGTGATAAATTTGCATTTGCATCATTGGAGAACAAAACCCTTAAGTCAGAAACAGTAAACTGAAACACATGGAAATTTTCTTTCTGGAGAGAATCTTGCCACTGCTTTATTGCAAGTTCTTTGCTGCTAGCTTCTGGTGAAAGGTTGCTTGCAAAGATGGACACAGCAGTCCTTTGCAATGTGACCTTGCCATTCCCTCCATCAAGAGGTGAAGTTTATTTATCCTTCCTCTTGCCTTTTTTCTGGCCTCAGGACTTGTGTTGACCAATAGAATATGGCAGAAGCTAAGTCTTATGATCTGTCAGCCTCTGCTTCAAGGGGCCTTGCACCTTCCACTTTCTCCCCCTTTGCCACCCTGAGACCTTTATTTGTGGTTAACCTCCTTGAGTCTGGAGGACCCCAGGGAAAGAGTGGCCTCACTGACAGGCAGTGAGACCATCACTACCACAGGACTGTATATACAGGTGACCTCAGGCAAGACCAAGCAGCAGAAGAATCACCCAGCTGATCTTGGGGCAAGAATCCACCCAACTGCTGATCCACAGAACTGTTAGCAAATAAATAGCATGTTCAAGCTGCCAAATTGTAGGGTGTTTTGTTACGAAGAAATTGATCATTGATGCAAGGATATACCATTTTCCTCCCTGTGAGCAGGGACTCTCTTGCTGTGGAGCAGGAAGTAGGATGGTCCATTAACATCGCTAACCAATAGTAGAATTGAAGAAACCTCAGTCTCAGAGGATTGTCTTGTTGGGAGATTATTATCATACAGAACCGTTTTTTTGTTAAACAATGTGAAGAGCAGGAGCTCTACCTCCTATAACTGGAGGGAAGGGGCATTTCAGTCAGTGGCAATACTTGCTCTCTGAGTACTGTTTGATATGTGGGGAGGTTGCCAACAGAAATGCCTAGGGGAGGGAGGGCATTCTTTTTTAAGTTAGGGTATCATCTAGGATGACTCTTATTTGCATAAATCAGCCACGGCCTCACAGAGGGATTTCCCCTTTTCTTTCCCATCTGCCAACTGTAGCAACTAATTGGGAATTCTGTGACTTTTCCAGCTGGAGGGTATTACACAGAGCACACATCTGAGGATTAAGTGACACCAGCTGTTGTCAGAGAGCTGATAATAATTTTTTTAATGGAGAAAAAGTTTATCAAAGCCAGTGTAAAATTGGTTTATCCAGTTAAGGTCAATTGTAAGAATAGGACCACATATGCTGACTTTTCAAACAGAAATTGAGTATGTTCCTGGTCCACAGTCCTGTTCTTTCTCATTGATGAGCTACAGTGGAATGCAGCTAGTCTTGATCCAACTAATTTTTCCTCCTTGACTGAGAAGAATAATTGTTGTGCTACTCATATAAAATCTCGAAATGCAGCATGGTGAAATAAATACCATGTTGTTCTTTTTCTTGTATCTTTCTATCAGTGGCCTCCTTGTCGGGAAGATATTCTGCCTCTGCACCTAGCATGTGTGAAAAGAGTATGTTAAGCATTTGTGGATTCAATATAAAGACATTCAAGGGCTCCAGAAATTTCTGCCCAAGAATCTTTCAGACTCCCACACATCTTGGGTATGAGCTTCTCAGCACCTGCTTTGGCCCTGGAAGACCTGGGTGATGGGAAAAGTCAGGGTGTCTCTGGGGATCAAAATGTTAGTGCTTAGTTTATTTTGTCATGCAAAAGATTTTGCTTTAGCAAAAGGAATTAGAGCCTTTTATCATTTTGCTCCATTCACATCATACTGAAGTTCAATTAAAAAAATATATATATATAGATCAACTCTAACCAGTCCAAAATTCTAGCCAAAGGGCAAGTGCAGGAGTTGAAATGTTATATGTAAGTCCTTTTAAAAAGTAAAAAGTACCATCTAATACAGCAATTTTATTTGTTGACTTTTTTTTTTCTTTTCATAGCCTTTATTTTAAAGTCTATTTTATCTGATGTAAGTATTGTTACTCCTGCTTTCTTTAGGTCTCCATTTGCATAAAAAATCTTTTTTCCAGCCCTTCACTTTCAGTCTGTATGTGTCCCCTGTTTTGAGGTGGGTCTGTTGTAGACAGCATATATAGGGGTTTGCTTTTGTATCCATTCAGCCAGTCTTTGTCTTTTGGTTGGGACATTCAACCCATTGACATTTAAGGTAATTATTGATAAGTATGATACAATTGCCATTTACTTTAGCGTTTTGGGTTTGAGTTTATATACCCTTTCTGTGTTTCCTGACTAGAGAAATCCTTTAGCATTTGTTGAAGAGCTGGCTTGGTGGTGCTGAATTCTCTCAGCTTTTGCTTGTCTGTTAAGCTTTTTTTTTTTTTTTAATTATTATTATTATTTTTTAGAGCTTCCATTTTACTTAATTTACTTTACAGTACTCTATTGGTTTTGGCATACATTGACATGAATTTTAAAAGTAATTTCTTGGGCAAATAAATTCAATAATGAATTTTAATGATATGAAAGTTCTTCATGTTCTTCATATACAAGCAGGTTGTTCTTTTGAACTTAATAATTATATAAAGAAGTATGCAACACATTCAAAATATAAAATGAATGAATTCAGAACAAAATGTACCTTGAAGTAAGAGGCTTTCACTAATCTGAAAAGTTAATTTTAAATATATCTGCATTTTATTGATGTTGAAACAGTTTCTCTATACCTCTGATGTACATAATTGTAAAAGGGTCTGGCTTGTATCTGCCCTTAGAAGAATGCAAAGGGATTTGGTCTCTTTAGAAAAAGGTGGGAATCACGCAGAAATTCAAAGTATGTTTTTCTTTTTATTCACATCTCATGAGACTCAAAAAAAATTATCTCAAAAAATATTTATTTCACTCATATTAGTAATTCCCCTGATTTACTGTTTGGAGAAAGAATATATTCAATATTTACAGTTAGCAAACAACTCTCATAGTGTGCTTATTCCAGTTATGCACATGGTCCAGGGGGAGAATCTACTACTTTAGGTCAACAGAGGTCATTCAGTAGCCCTGGTTGCTACCCTGCTCTTCCTATTCCGGCACATGACCTGAATCATGAACTGTACTTTGGCTTTCTATGTGTTTATTTATCAAATTTAAATACTTAACCAAATCCTGTTTTTGTTTGTTTGTTTTTTAATTCTAACAATGACAATGCTATTAGGTGGAAACTGTCTTGAAGGATCTTGGGCAACAAGCCTGAAACATCCAGGTTATTGAATCCCTCTCTCATTATGTGATTTTTTAAAATTCAAGATGGTAAAAATGGGAAAGATCTAGCATATGTTTTGTTCCCATAGAATTAGGCCTTACCATTTAGAAAAATAGTATCGAGAATCTTTTTCTGACTTATGTGGAAAATAAGATGATGTTTTTCATCATTATTTTCAATTTATTGTCTATTTCACCAGGTACTCATGAATATATTCATTTTTTTAGAAACATTGTTATCTCATATGGGGCAATGGTGAGAGGACTGTTTGCTGATGTAAAAAAACTTAAGATCTGGTTCCATCTGCTGTGCAACCTTAGAGAAACAAAATGAAGACATCTGCCATTTATTAAAGGCTTACTCTGTCCAAGGAGCTAAGAGAGTACTTTATCAGCCAAGTTTTATATTAATCTTTTCAACACCCTATTTGGTAGATGATATTAATTTTATTTCTAAATGCAAAAACTGAGTCTCACAGTGATTAAGTAATTTTCCCAGACTCATTAGCTGATGAATGGATTTGAATCCAAGTCTTTTAGACTCCAAAGTCCATGCTCTTACCTGCTTCAGGTGAGTTGTAGAGTCAGCAGCTCTGGGAGCAAATCTCAGCTCTGCCACTTATTAGCTAGGCAAACCTGAGAAGTTACTTACGTCTGTGTGCTTTCATTTCCCATTTGTAATATAGGAAGGATGCTATTTAGTCCAGAATAAAGGGTGGGTTTATTAAGACATGGGAGGGTTAATTAAGACATGTTAACAAAACAGTTTCCCATTTAGTAGTCCATATTCCACAATAAAAGTTCATTCCTTCACTTTCCTCCTTCCCTGGGCCTCATTTTCCCCCTCTATGTATTAAAGGAGGGCCTTAGATGGCAAGCCACTCCAGTATTCTTGCCTGGAAAATCTCATGGACTGAGGAGCCTGGTAGGCTACAGTCCATGGAGTCACAAAGAGTTGGACACCACTGAGCGACTTCACTTTCTCTTTCACTTTCCAGGTGTATAGAAAGCAGAAAGCAGCTGGTGCGGTCTCTTCAGTGTATAGGTAAGGAAACCAGAGAAGAAGCAACTTGCCCCAAATCACAGTTGGTTAGTGAGTAGTCAGCGTTCTTATAGCAATAGTTTTTATTTTGTTATTGGAATGAGACTTGGACTTAATTTGACCAAGTTACCTAAACCTGGGTAATCTAGAGTCTACATAATTAATAAAATTCTAGTTTTTGTATTTTGTTTGTTTTTGAGTTTGGGCCCAGGCTCCTTTACACAGTTATTGCAAATATACTACATGTAAAAGACCTATCTAGTTATTGCTTGGCAGAGTTATCAAATGACCCAGCAATTCCATTCCTGAGTATATAAACAAGAGAAATGAAAACATATGTTCATGCAAAAATGTGTACATGAATGTTCATAATGGTCAAAAAGTGGAAGCAATGTAAATGCTCTTTAGCTGATGAAATTAATAAAAAGTGATATATCCATACAATGGAATTATTATACTATAACAATGGAATGAAGTACTAATATGTACTATTACACAAATGAAACTTGAGAACATTGTGCTATATGAAAGGAGCCAGACACAAAAGTTGTATATCATATGATTCTATTCATATTAAATATCCAGACTAGGTAATTTTGTGGATACTAAAAGTAAATTAGTGATTGCCAGGAGATAAGGAAGGAGAAAATGGAAAATGCTTGCTAATGGGTATAGGTTTCTTTCTGGAGTGATGGAAATGCTCTGGAATTTGCGGTGATGACTTAGTGTTGGTAGTATACTGAATTGTGCACCTTAAAAGGGTAAAGATGTGGTATGTGAACTAGACCTCAAAAAATCTGAATTACATAAAGAAAAGGGTTGAAATACAATTTGATGAAAATTAAAACAGGTAAATATCTAAGAAGTATTCCACCTATGGTGCAAAAGCTGTTAGATTAATTCCTGACTTTACCTTGGTTAGTCAGATATGGAAAGTTTTGGAAATACTTCTGCCTGATTTTTACATACCTCCAAATCTTCTGTAGCTGACTAAACTGGAGTCTTTAATCAAAATAATAATCCTCAGGAATCAGACTCTGTGGTTTCTTATTTTGTTTCTCCAATGCCAGTTCCTGTGGCCTTTGACAGGCCACACCTCATGGAGGAGCTCATTTCTCTCTTTGTAAAAGAGTCTGCTTGCCCTGTCTCTGGGTGTGCTGGACGAATGCTGAGAAATAGGTGCTCAAAATAACAGCATGGCATTTTACAGTTCTGAATGCTGTAGAAACACAAGTTAATAATAGGAATTTGTCTTTCTTACAATTAACTTTAATTGGACAAGCAGACCTAATCCCTAATGCCTTTCCAAATTCAGAATATAATTATTAGTGAGAACTTAACTCGAATTTAAATGTTACTTTATAGTTAAGTGGGCATAAACAAAACTAATGAACCTTAATAAACTTTTATTTTGAATAGCATGAGCTAAAATCCTACCTAAATATTATACAGTTGAAATCAGACCTCTAGCAATGCATACTTCTTTCAGAGAAGAAATATCTTTATTGACAAGAAATGATGATATTTCTCTATGACTCTCTGTAATATATCAACCCAGGAAGCTAATATTTTACAGTCAACATTTAATGACATACAAATCTGTAATAAATAGAGTATTAATCACTACTATGCTCTCAAATTGAGATATTCTTATTTTCTCTCCCTCCGAACCCATTTCAGGTCTGATCATCCCAGGTAGGAGTGATCCTATTGTATGTATATGCTCTTGTATATCCTTTATTGTATCTATTTATGTTTATATTTGTTTCTGAGTATTAGATGCAAGCCTGTGAACAGCATCAATTATGGTTTCTCATCTTTGATTCCCCAGCATTAAATATAGTGATTGGTACATAGTAGATATTTCACAAATGAATGAATGAGTGAACTAACCAGTGTAAATGATTGGTAAATTTCCATATGAGCTTGGTGTAGGCAACAGCCAGAGGAAGGTCAGGAATTGGTTCCTGGGACTGCTGCCATGTACAACTCAGTTTCAAGTCCTGAGGGAAATGCTGCTGCTTTTCAAGTCCTGAGGGAACTGCTTGATGAAAGTGAAAGAGGAGAGCGAAAAAGTTGGCTTAAAACTCAACGTTCAGAAAACTAAGATCATGGCATCTGGTCCCATCACTTCATGGGAAATAGATGGGGAATCAGTGGAAACAGTGACAGACTTTATTTTTTTGGGCTCCAAAATCACTGCAGATGGTGATTGGAGCTATGAAATTAAAAGATGCTTGCTCCTTGGAAGAAAAGTTATGACCAACCTAGACAGCTTATTAAAAAGCAGAGACATTACTTTGCCAACAAAGGTCCATCTAGTCAAAGCAATGGTTTTTCCAGTAGCCATGTATAGATGTGAGAGTTGGACTATAAAGAAAGCGGAGTGCTGAAGAATTGATGCTTTTGAACTCTGGTGTTGGAGAAGACTCTTGAGAGTCCCTTGGACAGCAAGGAGATCTAACAGTCCATCCTAAAGGAAATCAGTCCTGAATATTCACTGGAGGACTGATGCTAAAGCTGAAACTCCAGTACTTTGGCCATCTGATGTGAAGAACTGACTCATTGGAGAAGACCCTGATGCTGGGAAAGATTGAAGGCAGGAAGAGAAGGGGATGACAGGATGAGATCGACAGAGAGAGGATAGCATCACCAACTCAATGGACATGAGCTTGAGTGAACTCCGGGAGTTGGTGATGGACAGGGAGGCCTGGCGTGTTGCAGTCCATGGGGTCACAAAGAGTCGGACACAACTGAGCGACTGAACTGAACTGAACTGGGTTTCTAGAGAGACTTGAAGTGCTGATGCTTGAAAATGGGCAACTTACTAGCAGCAGAGTTTTTTAGTGCAGAAGAATTTAAGAAAGTTAACAATGCCGTCCACTCAGTCCATGCTGTCACACTCTCAGCCGACGTTTGCATTTACTGTTTTCCCCCACTCTTCTATTTCAATTTGCAACACCTTCTCCCACTCCTTTCCACTTGCCTGCTTTATTTTTCTCCATAGCAATGGTCACCGTGTATTCTAACTTTTTATTTACTGCTTGTCTCCCCTTCTGCCCCACCAGGATCTGAATTCTGATTTTATATAGCCTACTTTTTTCCTGCTCTATATTCAGTGCTAAAAATAGCCCTTGGAAATAGTAGCTGCTCGTAAATGTTATGGAAGGAAGGTATGAAGGAAGAAAGGAAAGGGAAGGAAAGGAGGGAAGGGAGAGTAGAGGAAGGAAGGGGAGAGGGGGCTTGGAAGGAAAAAGAATGTTAGGAAAGAAGAATGGAAGGGAAAAAGGGAAGCCTATTCTAAAAAATATGTGAACTCCTGGCAAGCTTTTCAATACATTCAGGTAGACTTGTGGATGACTTACAGATTTATTTTTCTTGGCTCACAAAAAAAATTTTCATTTAAAAAAAGCTGAAAAATTTCCATAGAATATCAGATTATGTACTTTTCTCAAACAATCAGGTCTGGTTAACTGAGCCTGTGCTCCCATACATACCATGCCAGTCAT
This sequence comes from Oreotragus oreotragus, assembly GCA_006410675.1. NCBI lineage: Eukaryota > Metazoa > Chordata > Mammalia > Artiodactyla > Bovidae > Oreotragus > Oreotragus oreotragus. The sequence continues at coordinate 189,511 of SJYX01002255.1, forward strand.
CTAGATGTGGGGACATGGGCTAGAATGACTTAATAGGCCAGAGAATTTGGGGATGGAAGCTGATGTCTCTCCTAGATTTCCTGAATGGCTTGGAGCATCTCACTATGGATACATAGCCCAGAAAGTCCTCAGAATAATTTAGATTCTTATGGAAACCTGCATTTCCAAAGGTGTTTTAATGAGCAGATCCTGCCCAGGACTTCAAGTCCTGGTTCACTCAGACCACAGACCCCTGGGGTTTACCTAAGAGGGGCAGGTGTGCCCAGACAAACCCTCTACTGATCCTCTGTCCCAAGAATTCTCCCTGGAGAACCTGAACCCTGCAGCCCTCTAGTGAGGATGTTGGTGTACATATGTCAAGACATGTTCACCTGCTGCAGTGGTGGTATCACAAAGCCTGTTTAGCCCTAAAATATGCTTAATATATGATTCCACCCGCATGCATCTGTTCATTCATTCAACGAATTCATAATGCGCACCTACTAAGTGCCAGGCCGTGTACTAGGTACTGTGTATTCAAGTATTGAAGAAGATGCATGATCCCTGCCCTCACAGACCTCAGAGTATTACCAGGAAAGAGAAACGGGTAAATAAGTGATCACATATTGCACAGGATGGCATCAAAACACAGCAGAGGCTCTGAAACTGTGGACTTAAAGTTCAACATGTAGAAAATATGCAGATGTTCAAAGCTTTTTCCTAAACTGCTTGGGGGTAAGTTCTAGGAAAAATTAAGTCATTTTAAAATTTATTCTTCTAGGATACTTACAACATATATAAACTTTCTCTGGAGTCCTTAATTTATTTTGAAATTTTAGATGTAATTGTCTAAAGTCCACTTTGTCTCACTTTACCTACACAAATATATGAAAATATTTTAGCTGAGCCCACCCTTTTGCATAAATCTGATCAATCTGAACACTTTCTCCAAGCTACCTAAATTATTGCTATTTTCATTACCAATACTACTTATACCAGTAAATCTATCTACTATCATTTCTAGTTATTATTTTAGTCTATAAATTATGTTTTTATTTTATAGTGTACACAGTGGTAAATATTATTTATTGTGGTAAATATATGAAACATAAAATTTTAACCATTTTTAAATGTACAGTCAAGTATATTCACAGTTTTATGTAACCATCACCACCACCCAGAACATTTCATCATCCCAAGCTGAAAAATCTATACCCTCTAAACAATAATTCCCCATTCCATTCTCCCCCAACCCCTGGTAATCACTTTTGTTTCTGTATGCATTTGTCTATTCTAAGTGCCTTATATAAGTGAAATCATACAGTGTTTGTTCTTTTGTGATTGGTTTATTCTACTTAGCATAATGTCTTTAGGTTTGGTCCATATTGTAGCATGTATCAGAATTTTATTCCTTCTTAAGATTGAGTGGTATTTAGTTGTACATATATACCACATTTTGGCTATCCATTCATCAGCTGATGGACATTTGAACTGGCTATTGTGAATCATGCTGCTGTAAACATAGGTGTACATATGCTTATTATGTTCACGTAGTGCTTTTAATTTTTCAAAGTGCTTTTGTGTCTACAGCTCATAAACTCTGTGGGAGATAGAGTAGTTAGTATTTTCCTCTTCTGGCAGATAAAAGTCTGAATTATTGAAAAATTAAGTTGCTTATTAATACAATGATAGTTTCTCACTCAGCCTAGAGAATCTTTTTCTTAGCATACTTTTTATCATTCATTCCAGTAATCACTTCACCAGCAGGGATGCAAAAGGAAAAATATCCTCATTGAGTTGCAATTGTAGGGCAGAACAAAAGTCTTCTTTTAGTTGGACATGCTAAATGAAATCAGTAGGCCTGCAGTTTGGGGAAAAAAATCAGTTTTAAAAATTTATCTTTCAAATATCATTGGCAGCTATTTTTTCTAGCAAAATGACTTTCTAGGCTAGCTCATCCAGACCTAGCCTTCTCTATTCCCCCTCAACTGCACCATTGCTCATAAAATTCAGATTTCCCATGTACTCGAACCTGAAAAGTATGTCTATAACCCAAATAAAATATCTAAATCTTGATTACTCATGGGCTTAAATCATACCTGATATAGTTTCACCTTATGTTCTTGGATAACAATCTTCTTTAAATTCCAGAGATACCAATGCTCTGTTTGAACAGAGCTTTTGAGAAGTTGAGAAGTCCTCGAATGACCTTTGAGGGAGGAGAGTGGAGGCTAGGTACACATGTGTGGCAGCCCACGGACTGTGTCCCTGATGCTGCCCTTCCCGGCGAGGGTCCTGCTGATCTGTGCTGGAGCAGTTTGTCTAAACTAAATTCATATGTTCCTTTATGTCAATAATATTAGGCTAGATTTAGTTTTTTTTTTAAATAGTGCTATTATGTGTACTACTTCTTGTAGTTTCTATTGGTTTAAAAAGATATTTCCAACAGTTAAAACTGTTCAAAGTAACACTTGTGTTAATTTGATTGTATATAGACACACTATGACATGTATAAAATGACATTAAAATTTGCTTTGTCTTGAAAATGTTGTGATTGAAAGACTACTGGAACTCTGGCAAAAACTGTTTGAAATCATCAATACTCTTCTTAAACAAGCTTAGAATTCCAGTCAGTCTGTGGCTGGTCAAGGGAACAGGATACCCTTAATTTGCTCTGTGGTCCCCAGCAAATCAAACCAAGTACCTTCACTTTACGATCTTGTCCCCCTCCCCCACCCCCCAACTTTATCTTAAGTCGAGAAGTCAAGTGTTTGTTTTATACCTCAACATGGTCCAGGATCGGTCTGTTCTCCATTGAGGATACAAAAAAAGAGGGTGAAATGCCTATTCCTGTGGACTTTCCAATCCAGTTCTGTTGAGAAAAACCTCCCCCTCTTTACCAGATGTGACTCCTAGGTTTGTAGCTATTTTCTGAGGAAACAAAGAAATAGAAATCCACTGTGCTCTAGCCCGCTTGTAGTTAGTTGCCTCAGAAGAGATCACAAAGGGTTAAGATTAATGTTTAAAGCTCATACCCATTAGAGAACAGCCACAACCCCATTACTTACATGGGTAAAGAGACATAAAATCTTCCTAGAGAGGAAATATAAAAAGCTGATGAAAATCTGAGAAAAAAAAATTTGGAGTCTGGATGGCAGTAAACAATAATAATACAAATTAAAATGAGACACTATTTTCTCCATATACTTCATAAGGTTTGGAGAATATTAAATTCAGTGTTGGTGGGAGTGAGTGAAGTGTTTATTCTCATTAACTGCAGATAGCAGTTTGAATTAGAACTATATTTCTAGAAAATAATTTTCTAGTATCACACAATATTGCTTTTAATTATAGAAATCTTAGAACTAGTCTCAGTAAGTGATCAAGATACTTTATGGACAGAAAATTGATAGCATTTAAAAAAAAAATAGAAAAGTTGTAAACAAACTAAATGTTTAGTTGCTTGGGTATAGTTTATTACATTTTATGTACCAAAAAATGAATTATTATGCATCAAATATTCACATGAATCTTTTTATTCTAAATTTTTTAGACATGGAGAAATATCTTTGTCATGTTTTAATTAACAGCGTAATTGTATTACAAAGAGTAATACAAATTATATATAGTTTGGGATCAATTATTTTGGAATAGTAGAAAAAGAACTACAGAGAAATATATAAAATGTTAACACTGGTTATCTGTAGGGGAATGTTTATAAGTGATTTTTTTCTTTCATTTTTAACCTTTTATATCTTACACAAGTATTCTATAGCAGTCAGAAAAATATATGTAAAATAAGTGGTTAGAAAAAGAAAGTGGCCATGTGGATGGATATCCAGAACACGGTTTTAAGAATAGAGACTGTGACAATATTGTTGACTTATTTGTTCTTCCCATCTACTATCTGTCTGCCTTTGGGGTAAACCATATAATTTATGAAGCATGTATTTTCTCATCTATAAAATATCGTATTAAACCTCCTCCCAAGTTTGTTAGGAGAATCATTTGAAGTGACAAATATGAAAAATACTGTCAAGATTATAAAATACTAAGAAAAATCTAAAAGATGAATTGAGGTTGACCTTATGACATATTTCTATGTGGTGACTATCAAGTGTGAGGGTATAGGCTGTGGGCCATACAACATAAAGAAATCACAAGGCTTAACTGAGGACAAATTCATAACCCACTTAGGTGCCTATTCTAGGACCTTCCTTTGTCTGGGTTACTACCCATAGCATTAGTGATCTGGGAAATTGGTGGTAAGGGTGGTTAGCAGTGCAGGCCAGGCCATGAAGGGATTTAAAAGGCAGGCTGAAGACTTCATAGGTTTATCATCACTGGTTAAGATGGAGGCATATTAGGTGTTTCATTTGCTTTGGGCCTGGGTGTTACAGAGACACCTGGTTTGGAGATAATGGTGGCTCAGACAGTAAAGAATCTGCCTGCAATGAGGGAGACCTGAGTTGATACCTGGATTGGGAAGATCCCCTGGAGGAGGGCATGGCATCATTCCAGTATTCTTGCCTGGAGAATCCCCATGAACAGAGGAGTCTAGCGGGCTACAGTCCATGGGGTCACAAAATGTTGGACACAACTAAGCGACTAAGCACAGCACAGCACAGCATAAGAGGGCCAGTTTGCTGGATAGACTTAATGGTCAGGGGAGTGGAAGAAGGAGTCTGGCTAGGTCAGAGTTTTGGCAGTTTCTGAGATGATGTTCTCAACAAGAACTTGGTGGGAGGGAAAGAGTAAATGTCAGAGAGATTTCTCAAGGAGAGAACTTGTGATAGATGGAACACAGAGGGTGAAGGAGAAGAAAGACCCAGATATCACTGATATGTCTTCTCTGGGAGACAGGAAAAGGGCTGCATTCCTTATCAATCCTGCCTAAGAGACTGAATGTACAAGCCGACAATGGCTAGACCAAATGTAACAACTGAGCTCTGAGGCCAGCCTCTGAGCAGTGAGCTCATCAGAGTCATGGCCAGTTTGCTGGATAGACTTAATGGTCAGGGGAGTGGAAGAAGGAGTCTGGCTAGGTCAGAGTTTTGGCAGTTTCTGAGATGATGTCCTCAACAAGAACTTGGTGGGAGGGAAAGAGTAAATGTCAGAGAGATTTCTCAAGGAGAGAACTTGTGATAGATGGAACACAGAGGGTAAAGGAGAAGAAAGACCCAGATATCACTGATATGTCTTCTCTGGGAGACAGGAAAAGGGCTGCATTCCTTATCAATCCTGCCTAAGAGACTGAATGTACAAGCCGACAATGGCTAGACCAAATGTAACAACTGAGCTCTGAGGCCAGCCTCTGAGCAGTGAGCTCATCAGAGTCAACACTTGGCAAGAGATGGTCAAATTCCCTATCTCTGCTTCCAACTCAAGAGTTAATTAGCCAAAAAAAGAAAAAAAAGAAATGCTCTCCTCACCAATCATATGGGATGCTGCACTGCTAGCTAGTCCTCCTCCTGCTTTTGCCAGCAGTATCCAGAAAGATCCCACCTTTTCTTACCTTCCCTTTTTCCACTATAGTAGGTGTCATGTTCCTCTCCCTTTAAGTCCCTGAAGTGCATGTGGTGGTGCCTGACTCCTTTGTTACAGTAAACGCTAAATAAATCGCCTCTGTTTGTTCTCATTTGGATGGCCTTTGTTTGTTTCTGCTCTCCCATATCTATCCTCAGTTCAGTCACTCTTCACAGTAGTATTATCTGGCAGACAATTTGATGATTTGAGAGAAAGCATCACTAGGAATCACTTCTATCCCTCAAACTAATTCTGTGGCTTTGGACCATCTCTTAACCTGTTGAACACCCATTTCCTGAATCTTACTTGGCAAGAGATGGTCAAATTCCCTATCTCTGCTTCCAACTCAAGAGTTAATTAGCCAAAAAAAGAAAAAAAAGAAATGCTCTCCTCACCAATCATATGGGATGCTGCACTGCTAGCTAGTCCTCCTCCTGCTTTTGCCAGCAGTATCCAGAAAGATCCCACCTTTTCTTACCTTCCCTTTTTCCACTATAGTAGGTGTCATGTTCCTCTCCCTTTAAGTCCCTGAAGTGCATGTGGTGGTGCCTGACTCCTTTGTTACAGTAAACGCTAAATAAATCGCCTCTGTTTGTTCTCATTTGGATGGCCTTTGTTTGTTTCTGCTCTCCCATATCTATCCTCAGTTCAGTCACTCTTCACAGTAGTATTATCTGGCAGACAATTTGATGATTTGAGAGAAAGCATCACTAGGAATCACTTCTATCCCTCAAACTAATTCTGTGGCTTTGGACCATCTCTTAACCTGTTGAACACCCATTTCCTGAATCTAAAATGAAATGTGTCCATCACAAGGTGATGAAATTCTGTGTCCTGGTGTTCAGAAGACATAGTCTGTCAAACTGCAGACTAGAAGTCCAACAGATCCTTAACTATCTACACATATATTTCCCTGCCTATAATTTTCAGAAGGAGAAAGAGAAGGAAAAGGAAGGAAGGAGAGCAGAGGAGGAGGAAGGCAGATGGGCTCTCTCAGATCTGATCCAGCTTAAAGTTTCTCTAACAGGGAAATGAGAGGCCCACGGTTTCCAAACTCCCTTAAATGAGGAGACCAGTTTATTTGCCTAAACCTGCCGTTACAGCACCTGTTCCTCCTCCAGTTTGAGCAGTGATAAAGTCTGACCTCACCACTCTGAAGAGGGCCTGGCAACCTGTAACAGGAAGGGACGTGTCCAAGGGCAGCCTCTGCAGGAGGAGAAATGAGAATTAGGCTGCACAGACACCGGTGGGAACTGGTTTCCGTTCTGTCCTTACCCCTCCAGAAATGAAACAGACATTTATTTGACCCTAGCAATTACACGTCCTTTCCAATTAGAACTCAGGACCTGGGAGGTAAAATGTAGGAGTGCTGAAGAGGCACTAATTTTTCAACATCACATTCTATTCTACTTGGTACCTTTCTCACCACATGATACTACCCATGCAGGATTTCTTGATGCTACATATTCCTGCATCTACATATTTTCTTGATTCTACGTATTCCTGTGGTCCATTGTCACTCATCACACACATTAGTCAATTCATTTTCACAGTCATTGAGTCTTTGGTATCATAGTGAGAAGGAACAAATCAACATTTGGGGTTCAACATAAATAGTACATTTCTTCTGAGGTTTTCTTCTCTGAGAAAGCACAGAGCTACAATGACTTTGAATTTGGTTACAAGTTTGAGGCATTCTCAGCTTGCTGCATGTGATGGATTCACTAATACTCGTTCTCACCTGGAGGAAAATAAGTTGCTTGTTTAGAATTTCAGTTATCAGATTTAAAAACTTTACTCCTCTCAACCAAAAGGATACAATGAGACAGTGTGGGAGAAACTTTATAAACTATGTTGTGAATGTCACAATGATGAGAGAACAGGAGGCCAGAAGAGATGGCGTCCCTGTTAGTAGACCACCCTTTCAAGGTCAGGCACCAATCAGTGAAGCATACAACACAACTCAGGTTCCTTGAAGGCAAGTCCCTGCTCCTTATTCAAGGTAATTCTTGATCATGTTTTAACCTGTGACTCACTGTACATAAAAATCAGAACAGGAGGAACACCTGAACCCTTTGACATCTTATGCAATTTATGAAAATCTTCAAGAAAGCACCCCTGTGGCATTTTTCAGATTCTCAAGGTATATATGATTCCCCATGCCCACCCCCACAAAAGATGGAAAAAAACCATTAAGAACTGTTAATCTAATGCTATAAAACATGAAGGAGGATATCAAGTTAAGGACAAAAAATAAGAAAACAATCCATGGATACTACTTGATCTTATCAAGGTCAAGAAATAATGGTTACTTTTGTACCTCTAAGTAAGTAATAACATTCAAATTATTCCTTTTGACCAGCAGCTCAAGGGAAACGATGCTTTTCCCACCAGCTCCCTTCTCCCAGTTCCTTTATACTGTTTAATTTTGATGGAAAGACAATGCCTAATAGGATCATTTCAGAATATGGAGTAATTACTACCTAGACTATTTTCTCTTGCAAGGGAAAATGCTTGTTTATTTTGGCTTTCCCATGTTTCTCCCAATAATGAGGCTAAGTAATGTTGTTGAACTAGAGGCTGGCCGGCTTTCAGAAACAGCCATTGAGAAAGGACTGATCTGAAATGAGAGAAGAGGGAACCATTAAGCTAAAAATAAAATGAATGCCAAGCTTTGACTCTCTCCAGGGTTCTCTTATGTGTCATAAGTTATGCTTCATGAAGGTCCCAAGCGGGGAGGTCATAAGTCAATGTCACTTGGCTGGTTCAGTGCAGGCCATTGGGCTCGATGTGTCAGTATACTCTGCCCCTGACCACAGGGGCCTGGGATAAACCAAGACATAAAATAACCTGACTTGCCCCTGAAGGAAGAGAACCTGCTGCTAAAATGAGACTTGGCCTTTTAGGAAAGTCTACACATCCCTTTGACCCCAGGACTTTTGGCAGAATTTCTGGGAATGGCATGCCACAGCTTCTTAATCTCTAAACAGCAGAAAATTTATACACCACCTCCATGGATCTCAGAAGAAATGGCCAACCATTCTCTGAATGCATGCTATTTAAATGTTACAGAGATATGGTTCAGAACTCACTATACAGAATCATAACATTTATGGATAGCATTATGGACAAATCTTAGATGCCATTTTAGTCTAGGAATTACACACAAGCTAGAGAGAAGACTCCTTGGCAATGTCAATTGAACACAGTGGTTACAAGCTGAGACACTTTGTATCCACTTGCTTGGTTTTGAATGCCAGTTCCACCTCTGCACTGCTCTACCTCAGTGTCAGCATGTGAAAACTAGGAATAATTCAGGTTTCCACATCATAGGGGGCTCTGAAGAGTAAATCAGGTAATAACATATTTAAAGTGTTTGCGATATCTGTCAAACTAAGTACTATATAATGTTTGCTCATATTGTTGAAGAATTTCACACAGTGCTACATAACATTTATTATACAGTTTTTAGTTCTTATTAACCACAAAAGAACCTACATGTATTTGAGAAGTGGTAAATCATATATATGAGATACATTATCTATTCAGTTTACACAGCATTTAGGGAATATTCTTGGACTAGTTTCAGCTACTGAAAGTAAATTCTCTTTCCCAGGGTATATACAGGGTTGGAATGGAGGCTAATTAAAAGCAACAACAATAGGAATTTAAAACTTTATTGAATGTTCCAATCGCCATGCTAGGTGGCTTACCAGGCGTGATTTTATTTCATTCTCCTGAGAGCCCTACCAGGTTAATACTATTATGATCTCTATTTTTCCCCGTGAGGAAACAGACTGATAACCCTTACATGCCTTTCCCAAAGCTGGCATGTTGCTGGGCCTAGCTCTAAATCTTAGGCCGTGCTGTAAGTCACACTCTGTACTGACTTCTTTCCAGTGACTCTAGATTAAGAGCAATGGAAATCATAGATTTCTGAGAATCACTTGCAGACCTGGGATAAAGACTCAGCCTCGAGCCAATAATCAACCGATGCAGATGGGCAAGCAGGAGCACAGACACAGAAAAGCAACCCTTGTAGAAACAAATGGAAAGGAACGCAGAAGTCTCTACCATGTAAACACAGTCCTAGCAGTGGCACAGGGAACAGAGGTCAGCTCATCAGTGGTTTCCCTTTTCTCCTGAGTCTTTCTGTCATTTCAGAGTGAATTCATGCATTTTCCAGCCTCTCATGCATTGGCTCAGCTGGTGTGTTCCACACCGTCTCCTGGATCTCAGATGGTCCCTGTCCTTTGAGACTTCCATAGCTTGTTCCACTGCATCTGAAATCTTCCCCCTGGTTGCTGACACAATGTGAAGACTATTTTCTTACCTGACCCTGTCCTACAGTTCCTGACTGTCCAACCATACTTTGTTACAAAATTTAATCAATTATTCTTAATCTTGTAGAGACTTAAAGATTTCCCCTGCCCTTCTGGGCTAACTACTACCCTCCTTTCTATATTTACCCACAGATGCCTCAGTAACATTGAAATGAAAAGATCCTCTGGAATAGGAAGTCTTAAAGTCATCATATGAATTGACCAATAATTTGGACTGTAGGATTCAAGGGTAGTTCAAGGATGGAATGTATACTCACAAGCAACAGAAGTCACACGGGTTGGGCTGTAACTAAAGGCTTGCACTATAGTTAGCGCAAGTTAACTGCTGGACATGCTCTGAATATAGCATGTCCCATGCATACTCCTCCATTATGTTTCTAACAGTATCACTGAAGGCCAAGTTGCCTCGTCTAAACTGTATAGAATTTATTACTATCAACCAAAATTACAAAGTTTTATTTCACAAGTACAAGTTCTTCCAACTGCTATTTGTACATTTACACTTACAAACCAAGTGAATAATCTTATATTAATCATTGTTGTAAAGGTCTAGGAAGATTCAGATCATTATTCCAACATGTTAAGATCTGTTTGGATTTGATGATGTCAAAGCAATAATATATTAAGAAATTTGTACACGACTGAGCGACTTCACTCACTCACTCACACTTATCTAAAGTGAAAATATTAGGATAAGACCAGTAACAGAGTTTTTTTTTAATAAGCTAACACCAATCAGCTCCTCCTATCCCCAGTTGCTAAGAAGTATCTCT
>SJYX01002255.1:221805-246346 GCA_006410675.1 Oreotragus oreotragus
CCCTTCTCTTCTTGCTCTCAATCTTTCCCAGCATCAGGGTCTTTTCAAATGAGTCAGCTCTTCGCATCAGGTGGCCAGAGTATTGGAGTTGCAGCTTCAACATCAGTCCTTCAAAACCAGGACTGATCTCCTTTGGGATGGACTGCTTGGATCTCCTTGAAGTCCAAGGGACTCTCAAGAGTCTTCTCCAGCACCACAGTTCAAAAGCATCAATTCTTCTGTGGTCAGCTTTCTTTATAGTCCAACTCTCACATCCATACATGACCACTGGAAAAACCATAGCCTTGACTAGACGGACCTTTGTTGGCAAAGTAATGTCTCTGCTTTTGAATATGCTGTCTATGTTGGTTATAACTTTCCTTCCAAGAAGTAAGCATCTTATAATTTCATGGCTGCAATCACCATCTGCAGTGATCTTGGAGCCCAAAAAAAGTAAAGTCACCACTGTTTCCCCATCTATTTCCCATGAAGTGGTGGGACTGGGTGCCATGATCTTAGTTTTCTGAATTTTGAGCTTTAAGCCAACTTTTTCACTCTCCTCTTTCACTTTCATCAAGAGACTCTTTCGTTCTTCTTCACTTTCTGCCATAAGGGTGGTATCATCTGCATATCTGAGGTTATTGATATTCCTCCTGGCAATCTTGATTCCAGCTTGTGCTTCATCCAGCCCAGTGTTTCTCATGATGTTCTCTACATAGAAGTTAAATAAGCAGGGTGACAATATACGGCCTTGACGTACTCCTTTTCCTATTTGGAACCAGTCTGTTGTTCCGTGTCCAGTTCTAACTGTTGCTTCCTAACCTGCATACAGGTTTCTCAATATTTTTATGTTATTAATGTTCTTTCATTTCAGCTTGAGGAACTCCTTTTCACTTTTTTTTTTTTTTGGTAAAGCTGAGCTAGTGGCGATTAATTCCTTCAGCTTTTCTTTGGAAAACTGTTTCTTCTTCAATTCTGAAGGACACTTTTTCCAGATAGAGTATTCTTATTTGGCAGATTTTTTTTTTCTTTCAGTACTTTAAATACATCATCTTACTCCCTTTTGGCCTGCAAAGTTTCTACTGAAAACTCTGCTGATAGTCTAATGGGGATTTCCTTGCACATAACCAGCTTTTCTCTTGCTGCTTTTAAGACTTTTTTTGTCTTCAACTCTTGACACTTTAATTATAGTGCATCTCAGTGTGGGTCTCTTTAGGAGTTATCTTTTTAGGTACTTTTTGGGCTTCCTGGATCTGGTGTCTGTTTCTTGCATTAGGTTAGGGAAGTTTCAGCCATTATTTCTATGAATAAGCTTTCTTTCTGTTCTCCTTTTGAGATCTATATAATGTGTACATTTTTCTGCTTAATGGTGTCCCACGAGTCCCTAAAGATATCTTCGTTCTTTTTTCTTTTTGTTCTTCTAATTGGTTGAATTCCACAGTCCTGTCTTTGAGTTTACTGATCCTTTCTGCTGCTTGATCTAGTCTGTTCTTGAACCTCTCTATTGAATTTTTCAGCTCAATTGTTGTACTCTTTAGCTCTATGATTTCTGTTTAATACTTTAAAAAATATTTTAAAAATACTTTCTCTTTGTTGAAATTCTTGCTTTGTTCATTCATTGCTCTTCTGACCTTGCTAAGTATCTTTGTGAGTGTTATTTTGAACTCTCTATTGGATAAATGACTTAGCTCCATTTTCCTTTACTCTCTGCATCAGTTTTTATTCATTAGATAAAATAGTCACCTCTTTAAGTCTTGACAAACTCATCTTATGTAGTAGGTGATCCTTGTCCAAAACCCAGCCCCAGCTTCTGGTTGCTGCTCAAACCTTTACATTCCACCATCTTTTTCTTAGTGGTTCTCAGTAGTTGAGGCTGTGCCAAGATTCATCAGTATTCCAAAAGTGAAGATCATAGTCAGCACCTAGATGCAGGCTGGTTAGAAGCTAAACCCTTAGAAGCAGCTGGGAAAGTGTGTAATTTAAACCCCTCGCAGGGAGACGCTGGGATATGAATGTTTTGCCTGTTCTCTCTGTACTTTACACAGATGAATATCTGTGGGAGTTGCTTCCATTCCTGTTTAAAAGTTGTTTCTTTGCTATGATCTTGTGAGATTCGTGAATATAAATCCTCTTGGCTATATAGCTGGGTGATTTAGGGGCCCATCTCCCAGGTGGCAGCCATAAGAGTTTGGGCACTAGATGTGGGCACAGTCTCATTCCAAGTAGATACTGGTGACTTGATTTTAATGTTTGAATGAGCTAGGGATAGAAGGTAGGTAACGTGCCCATTGGTTCTTTTGGATTCTAGCGATCACAATGAGCACCTAAATGCATACTAGTCAGAAACTGGACATTCAGGCAGCAGCTTGTAACATATGCAGTCAGACCCCTTTTTGGAAAAGACTAGGAGTGGGTATTTTTGCCTGGTCCCTCTGCACTGAGCCCAAGGAGGATAGCCATAATGAGTGTTTGCACACCCATTAAGAACTGCTTCTCTGATGCAAATTGTATATAAGGGATGAATATCCAAAATATAAAAAGGACTCATACAACTCAGTAACACAAAAACAAATAAATTTTAAATAAGTTTTTTTTTTTTTTTTAAAGCTAGGTAGAGGAACTGAGTAGATATGCTTCCAAAGAAGGCATGCATGTCATTAAGGAGTACACAAAAAGATGCTCCACATCAGAAAAATGCAAATGAAACCTCATGAGTTACCACCTCATATCTGTTAGGGATGTCTGTTATCAAAATGATAAGAGGTAAGTGTTGACAAGGATTCAGAGAAAAGGGAACTCTTGTACACTGTTGATGGGAATGTAAATTGATGCAGCCACTATGGAAAACAGTTCATCAGGAAATTAAAAGTAAGACTACCATATGATCCGGCAGTTTCACTCTTTTGTGTACATATTTGAAGGAAACACAAGCACTATCTTGAAAAGATATCTATACCTCTATTTTCACTGCAGCATTATTTATAATAGCCAAGACATGGAAGCAACCTACATGCCCATGATAGATGAATAAAGAAAATGTGATATATATATATATATATGTATATGTATATATATGTATATCTAGAAACAATATATGTATATCTATAAACAATATATATGTTTATATGTATATATGATATACTATAAAAGATATATATGTATATATATAATACATATGATAAAAGAAGAAATCCTGCCATTGGCAGCAACATAGATGGACCTTAAAGATATGCTAAGTGAAATAAGTCAGACACAGAAAGACAAATATCATACAATCTCACTTATATGTGGAATCCAAGAAAACCATGCTCATAGACACAGAGAATAGATTGGAGGTTGCTAGGGCTGGGGGTGGGGCTTCCCTAGTGGCTCAAATGGTAAAGCGTCTGCCTGCAATGTAGGAGACCTGGGTTCGATCCCTGGGTTGGGAAGATCCCCTGGAGAAGGAAATGGCAACCCACTCCAGTATTCTTGCCTGGAGAATCCCATGGACGGAGGAGCCTGGTGGGCTACAGTCCACAGGGTCACAAAGAGTCGGACACGACTGAGCAAATTCACTTCACTTCACTTCACTTCAGAGCTGGGAATGGGTAAAATGAGTGAAGGTAGGTGAAATGGGTAAAAGTGGTTGAAAGATATAAACTTTATGTAAGATAAAATAATTTCTGAGGATGTAATGTACAGAATGGGGACTATTGTTAATGATACTATATCATGTATTTAAAAGTTGCTGAAAGTAAATCTTGAAAATTCTCGTAAGAAAAAAATTATAACTGTGAGATGATGGATATTAACTAAACTTACTGTAATCATTTCTCAATATATACATATATCGAGTCATCATGGTATACACTTCAGTGTTATATGTCAATTATGCCACAGTAAAAGTAGCAGGGGAAAGAACTGCCTCTTTGCTGTAGTTTTGTGATACATGTGAATGCAAGCCCTATTGTCTTTCAGAACTCGATGTTTTGGGATCTCACCCCTCAGTGGGAGTCTTAAAAGTTTGTATGCTAGATGTGTGGTCCAAATTCTTTGTTCTTCAAGGAGAAGTTGGATGTTGGGGGTTCCATCCTATTTGTATGGCCTTGTGCCAGGGCTGGTGGGATTTATGTTGAGGATGTGTCTCAGCGTTCCCACCCGTTTTGATGGTGTGAGCATTTTCTTATTTGCTTAATGTGTAGGAGTCACCAAGTCATTTCTGAATTTCTCTCAAAAGGACTTGCTGCTTGTACAGCTGTACATTCAGGTGTCCATGGCAGGGAGGGAGGTTCAGGAACTTTCTCTATTGCCATCTTGGTCCACACTGGGATGATTCCCAATCATGATCGAAAGTGAACATTCCAGGGAAGGTATGGCAGGTATAGGGAAGGTAAATGGGAAGTTTGTTTGGTATCAGTAGTATTTGAAAATAGTCCTAGTTCCATCTTTCACTGGCTAAATCTATTGTTTGATGGGGGAGGATAAGAAGGAGAAGATGAGGGTATGCATTTTGCAGGATAAATAAGAAATAACCCATACCTGACATAAAAATCTTGGGTTCATATCTGGACTGTATCATCTTTTACAAGTTTCTTTATTTCTCTAAGTTTCTGGTTCTTTACTATTAAAGCCATGATAATGGTACCACCTGTGGCAATTTTTTTAAAGGACCAAAAATTCTTTGACACTCTTCCTAAGAAAAGATGGGATCTACATGCCCTACTCTTGAATCTGAGCAGGTTTGCAATTCCTTCAACCAGCTGAGTGTGGCAGAGCCAGTGCTGTGTGGTTCCTGAGGGTAGATCATAAAAGGTCTTGCAGTTTCTACCTGGTCCTCTTGGAACACTTGCTCTCTGATGTCTTGCATGAGTATACTACCTGTTAGAACCCAGGTGTCATGCTCTGAGAAGCACGTGTCACCTGAGGAGTTATGCAGAGGTTGTACCAGTCAACAGTCCTAGCCAAACCCAGCATTTTAAGTCATAGCTTAGGTGCCAGACATGTGTGTGAAGTTTTTGGTTGATATCAGTTCCTGTTTGACTCACCCCTAGACATTTTGAAAAACAGTTACCCCTGCTATATCTCTGCTGCATCAATTTCCAAGTCAGTATTCATGTGTGTCAAAGTGGTTGTTGTTTGATGTTGGTAAGTTTGGAACAGTTTGTTCTGAAGCAGTAGATAACCAGAATGCTACACTGCAGGGATGTGAGGGTTGAATGACACCGCATCTAGAACTACCAGGCATACAATTGCATTAAATAAATACTGACTTTAGGGCACATGAGGGACATCTGGACAGATGTTTCAAATTGAGTAATAGTCGTGTTAATAGTCACAGTAGTATTAGCAATACCCACCAACATTTTCGAGTACATCCAGCGTGCCCAGTACTGTCCTAAGTGCTTCACCTACAGTAACACACAGTCCTCAAGTAACTCCACAATGAAGGCCTTAGTGTTGCCATTTCACTGAGAAGAACACTGAGGCCCACAGAGAGGTTAAATCTCTTGTATAACTCACACAGCCAGCACGTCAGTTGGACCAGGTTTCAAACCCAGGCTTCTGACTGCAGGGCCCTGCTTTTAGCCACACTGTCCTGTGAAGAAGAGTGAGCTGGGCTGGAGATGGAGACCTGGGGGCTACTGACCCCAAAGCCTCGAGAGTGGGTTTTCTCAAGAATGGATATAGGGTGATAAGAAAAGAGAGAGAAATGTGGGCCCGGAGAAATCCAACTAGCAAAGGGAATGGCTTAGAAGACAGAGCAAGAGTGCTCACCAGTGGGACGGGTGTGTGGCAGGAGTGTAAGGAGGGAGCAGCCTTGGAAAGGTTGGAAAACAAACCCGTCCCTGTCCCAAGGGGCGCAGTCTTCAGGGTCAGGGAGGAGGTGACCCACTCCACTCAGGAGTCTGACTGTGGACACTGAAGGTGTAGACCTCAGTATTACTATATCGCAACCCACTGCTGAAGCATGAAAATCTTGCTGGTGTATCCGATTAACACCTCTCCTTCTCACTGAAGACCAAGATCCTTTCTCCTGGGAGAGCTCTCAAGTTTATTTGCAACAGCGAAAGGTCTAATTGTTTCTATAAATTGTAACACCCTATTAACGCCAGAGACATGCCAGACACAGAAAAGCCAGTTTGCTTACCCCTTCTTCCCTCTGGGGTGACGACCCTGGGAAAGCTCCCTCTAGAGATACAGTGAGCTGTGCTGACAAGTTGCCACCAGGAGCCTCCCCCTTACTTCCTGACACACAGTCTACTCCAGTTATACAAACTGGGTCACGTGGTTGGAAATAGAAGAATGATATATATTTTCATCTTATATGTATAATCTTTTTATGTATGTTATTAAGGGTAGTGTCGAACTTGAGTCCTTCAGTTATAAAAGAAAGCGTTGGAACAGGGACATTGAGCTACAAGTGGAGGGGGCGTTCTGAAGGGACTTCTGGCCCAGGAGGGGAGGGAACTTGCCACTCATCCCGTGGCAGACAGAGTTTATCAGGAAAGGACTTCTTGTGAGATTTCTGGGTGTGGGAATACAAGAGGTTAGAGGTGGGCAGGATCTGATTTTAAAACAGAAAATTCGTTTTTAAATGAAAGTATTCTTAACCATTGCTTTTCTTTTTTAACACACAGTCTAGTGGGATCATTCATTGTAAACATTTTCTTTGAGGTCAACAACCAGGCAATGCAGTGGTCTCAGACCTTTCCCCTGGGGCTGTTTTTTCTCCCCAAGCAGTTTCCTCTCAAAAACTGTATATTCTTAGGCTTTTCTGTCTCCCTGACAGCTCATTAGCTATCACAGGAAGATAGATTTTCATCTGCAGGCTGCCAGGGCAGAGAAAATGTTTATTAATAGATTTCTCCTCAGGACATAAGCTCTAATTGGCTCTCAGATTTGTTGCTTTAGCTCTCATATTCAACAGCCTGAATGAAGGCTTCTCTCAAGTGTTTTAAAGCCCCTAGTTTTGGGGATGGTATGGTTGAAGGATGTTGTACAGTTAGTTAGACTTGAGTTTTCACCCTTGCACAGGCAAGTTTTTTTTTTTTTTTTTACTTGAAACAAATGAGCTATGCATGGAGAAGTAGGACAGTCCTATGGGAGAGAATATAAAGGAGCATCAACCAGCCCCTCTCGTGACTCTCCTACAGTGGCCCCAGCTAACTCAGTCTCTGGACAGATGACATAGCGAGATTTTGTGAATTAGCATGTCCCCTAGCTATCGTCCTGAAGGGGGTACCTCACTGGCCTCCCATTCCTGTGATACACAGTTCTTTTGCTGTTGAAGCAAACTTGATGATTCCTGTCTGCCTTTTGACTTCAGAGTAGCTGAGTGAATTTGGATGCTTTCCTCTCTGTGTTCATCTTCCTGGATACCCTGGGGAGACCTACTCACCTTGGGAGAGGCTGTGATAGATTCTCCCTGTGGCTCTTTAGTGTGTCTTCATGTGGCCGGCCACTGAGACACAGAGTCAAGAGGCAGGTTGCCTGTTTCTTTTTCATTGTCTAATGAATCAAGAGTAGGCATGTTGGCTCAGATTCAGTAGGATTCCCACATGGGCATTGTAGGTCTCTAACCAACTTGATCTATCCTAAGGTGACTTTACAACTCATGTTCCTTTTCTATCACAGGGAGTGGTGATTAGGAACATGTGTTTGTAAATCTGAATGATATTTCCCACAGGTTTTGAATTAAGAAAATTAGAAAACTATGGGTACCATGGATTTTTCTGTTGGGTTGGTCACAGCCCCACCCAACAATTTTGGAAAGCCAGTGTTATGATATCTGATTCTATTTTCACTTTCAGTGTTACATCTGAGCCAGTTAAAAATGTTTATTTTTTTACCAAGCATTATATGTTCCACATGTTCTATAGAGTTTGCTTCTCTAGGTAAATTCCATTCTATCTAAACTTATTAGTCACTGGTATAGTCAACCTCAAATATATTAATATATTGCTTTTTATTTAAGATCTATTATTTGTTTTTAATTTTCATGTAGAACTAACTTCCTCAAAGAGTTGTCTTTGTCTTATTCAGTTAATTGTACCTGAGGTTTAACACATAGTAAAAAAGTGAATTTTTGACTTCTTAATCTGAAGGGTGACAGCAAGAAGGTGCCCTGGGCTACGCTTCAGAATTAAACTTATTTATTTAAAAAATAAATGTTGCTTTTACACTTTATACTTTTCCCTCAGTGGTGAATTAATCTCTCTCTTCTCTCTCTGCTATATGTGCTTTATGAATATTAAGTCATTTAATTCTAGTAATAACTCCATGTAGAGAGATTATTATTGCCCCCATTTTACAGATGGGAAGCTGAGGCAGAGACTAAGTAATTTACCCACTATCATATAGCTAATAAGTGGCAAAGCCTGGATAGTCTCTTGTCCTTATTTATTTTAGTTCTGTTTCTATTTGTTTTCACTAGTCAGACCCTAACTTTCAGTATGATATAATTCATTCACATAACAAGATGTCCCTCACATGCGAGCGGATCAAGCCTCACTTTCCAGGAAAGCATGAACTTAGAGCTGTGCTGATCCATTTCACAAAATCCTCTGGTGCCCAGAAGTAAGCATTTGCAAGACATCCGCTTGATCAAGGGTGCAGGAAGAGATCCGAGCTGACGNTTTTTTTACCAAGCATTATATGTTCCACATGTTCTATAGAGTTTGCTTCTCTAGGTAAATTCCATTCTATCTAAACTTATTAGTCACTGGTATAGTCAACCTCAAATATATTAATATATTGCTTTTTATTTAAGATCTATTATTTGTTTTTAATTTTCATGTAGAACTAACTTCCTCAAAGAGTTGTCTTTGTCTTATTCAGTTAATTGTACCTGAGGTTTAACACATAGTAAAAAAGTGAATTTTTGACTTCTTAATCTGAAGGGTGACAGCAAGAAGGTGCCCTGGGCTACGCTTCAGAATTAAACTTATTTATTTAAAAAATAAATGTTGCTTTTACACTTTATACTTTTCCCTCAGTGGTGAATTAATCTCTCTCTTCTCTCTCTGCTATATGTGCTTTATGAATATTAAGTCATTTAATTCTAGTAATAACTCCATGTAGAGAGATTATTATTGCCCCCATTTTACAGATGGGAAGCTGAGGCAGAGACTAAGTAATTTACCCACTATCATATAGCTAATAAGTGGCAAAGCCTGGATAGTCTCTTGTCCTTATTTATTTTAGTTCTGTTTCTATTTGTTTTCACTAGTCAGACCCTAACTTTCAGTATGATATAATTCATTCACATAACAAGATGTCCCTCACATGCGAGCGGATCAAGCCTCACTTTCCAGGAAAGCATGAACTTAGAGCTGTGCTGATCCATTTCACAAAATCCTCTGGTGCCCAGAAGTAAGCATTTGCAAGACATCCGCTTGATCAAGGGTGCAGGAAGAGATCCGAGCTGACGGGTCCCCAGGAGTCGAACGTGGAGCCCCTCAAGTGCAGGGGGCTCCGCCATGGGCACCCGAGCTGTGCAGCCACATGTGTCCTCGCTCACAGCAAAGTTTAGGTGCTTCCTCTCCATTTTGCTCCTGTGTCTAACTCCACGTCACTTTTTCTGCTAAGCTGTATTTTCTCTTCTGTGCTTCGTAACTCAGCCCTGAACCCAAGTGCTTCCTGCTCTTGTTCACCCTTGCCTATTTAGGAGCAAACTCCTTCTGTCCCATTTGCCAGCCGAGAGCACTCCAGTGGAGAGAACACTTCTGGGCATTCTGCCTGGTGTGAGGCCAGAATGTGCTACTTGAAGAGGAGCTTCCTCTAATGCTCAGAAAACAACCTTTCTGGCCCTTTCATGCAGCCCCTGCCCTGTTTTTAGTTCAACTGGTAAGAAAAAAAAGACATATACATTTGGAACTGGGATTCTAGAATCACTGGGCTGCTGGAACCCCATATATCCTGATTACTTAATCTGGCCTCTGTTTCTGAATGATGGACACTTGAGTATATCAGCCCTGAAATCATGAGATTCTGTCCTGTTTGAAAAGACTCTCATGTGGGGACTGAGGACATATGGGAAATGTCTTTCCTGTATCCTCAGTTTTGCTGTGAACCTTAAGGTGAAGGTGAAGTCGCTCAGTCGTGTCCGACTCTTTGCAACCCCGTGGACTNTAGGTGCTGTGCTTACTCTGTTCCTTTGACTGCCTGGTCTTATCACATTTTTCCTTTATCCCCTCTTCCTGTTAAAACAGAAATTATGCAATCTTCAGATTCAAACAATAAATTTGCTCTTTCCACCCAACTACCCACACCCCTACCTTGGCATTGGATGTGATCATGTGACTTGCTTGGCCAGTAGCATGTTGGTAGAAGCAATGGTGTGTCATTCCTTGGCAATTTTGAGAGCCAGTATGCAATTCATCCATCTATCCCTTTGTCAGCACCCAATGACTACTTCTTCCATTTGGTCCCAGAGAATGATGATCCAGAGTCTAGAGTCCTCAGCCAATTTGTGATGGGCAGTTTGGTTGAGAAAGAAATCTTTATGGTGGTAAGCCACTGAAATTTGAAGGTTGTTACCACAATATAACATTACTATTATGCTGAATCTTGTTGTTCAGTTGCTCAGTCGTATCTGATTCTTTGCGACCCCATGGACTGCAGCATGCCAGGCTTCCCTTTCCTTCACGGTCTCCCAGAATTTGCTCAAACTCATATCCATTGAGTCAGTGATGCCATCCGACCNACAATATAACATTACTATTATGCTGAATCTTGTTGTTCAGTTGCTCAGTCGTATCTGATTCTTTGCGACCCCATGGACTGCAGCATGCCAGGCTTCCCTTTCCTTCACGGTCTCCCAGAATTTGCTCAAACTCATATCCATTGAGTCAGTGATGCCATCCGACCATCTCATCCTCTGTCGTCCCCTTCTCCTCCCGCCTTCAGTCTTTCCCAGCACCAGGAATTTTCTAATGAGTTGGCTCCTCAAATCAGGTGGCCAAAGTATTGGAGCTTTCAGCTGCAGCACCAGTCCTTCCAATGAATATTGAGGGTTTATTTCCTTTAGGATTAACTAGTTTGATCCCCTTGTAGAATATATGAAGTCAATTTTGGACACCAAGCAAAATTCCTCTAGGTTTTCAAGTTTATTGCCACAGAGTTTTACCTAATATTCTCATGTATATATCTCATCTCTTCTAATTATGTTGTGAAGTATGTTGCTTTTCTCATTCTCAATCACATTTTTACTGAATATCTGAATTTATCTTACATACTTTACTACTCCAGTTTTGGGTTTTATTTGTTCAACTTTTTTTCTAGTTCATTAATTTCAACTTTTATATGAAAGGAAGAGTCTAGCATGGTAGTTAATATCATAAACTCAGGTCCAGACTCTCTGGGCATGAATCAAGGCTTTATCAGAGTCTAGGTATGTGATCTTAAGCAAGCTTCTTATTCCCTGTGCTTGCTTCCTCATCAGTAAATTAGGATAATGAAATTACCTACCTCATTTGCTTTTTGTAAGGAATGCAAAACAGTGCCTAGCAATTATGCAGGTTCAATGATATTACTATTTCTCTTTGTTTTGTTCTCCTCAAATTACTGAGATTAATATTTGGTTCATTTCCTTTCAATCTTAAAAATATTAAAACATTTAAAGCTGACAGATGGTCTCAGATTTCGGCTTTAATTGTGTCACTTTGGGGAAATATTCCCTTTTCATTACAGATTAATTTCATAATTGAGTAAAAATACCTGAATCAAATAGGATATCAACATTTCTCAATTCAAATTAAGAATTTGTCATCTTTATTTATAATTTTATTGATTAGAAAAGAATTATTTGAATTTTTTAAGTGGCCAAATATATATACTGTTTCATATGCTCCACAGAACGTATGTTCTCTATACAATATTTCACTTAAGCGCTATTATATTACTGCATATGTATTATTCATCTGTTTTTTGCCTACTAAATAGCTCTTAAAAATTACTATTTAACAATGCCACTAAAATTTTTCTTATCAAGTTTCCATTGTCTTCTGGGAAATTTTTGCTTCTACAGTTGGGCTAAATGTAGGCCAAGTTTGACTACCACATTTCCTACTTAAACAGCAATTAATTATATAAAATCTCCGTTTGTCCTGTTATTGCTTTAATAGTCTCAACCTTCCATTTTGAAGAGATTAACTATTTCACATTTGCACACACTGAACATGACTAAAGTGGACTTTTGGAGGGAAGAAAAAACCTATAATTTTGTTCACGTAACTCCAGTGTATCATACACTGTAGGGAGCCGTAGAATACCAAGAACAGAATACACATTGACATTTGTAAGCAAGTCACAGCACGCAGGATTCTCATCGCAATGGTGTCTCTTGTTGTGCAGCACAGGTTCTAGACACACGGGCTTCAGCTGTGGCAGCATGTGGGCTCAGCAGTTGCGGAGCACAGGCTGGCATGTGGGATCTTCCCAGACTAGGGATTAAACTGGCTTCCCTGGTGGCTCAGAGGTTAAAGCATCTGCCTGGAATGCTGGAGACCCGGATTTGATTCCTGGGTCGGGAAGATCCCCTGGAGAAGGAAATGGCAACCCACTCCAGTACTCTTGCCTGGAGAATCCCATGGAGGGAGGAGCCTGGTAGGCTACAGTCCATGGGGTCGCAAAGGGTCGGACACGACTGAGCGACTTCACTTCACTTCACTTCCTGCATTGGCAGGCAGACTTACATCCCATCTCTTGTACAACCAGGGAAATCCCGGGTGATTCTTAGATATTCTCTGCATTAAAACATTAGCTTCATTTTCAACATACTTCAACTTTCCCAGGTCACTCTCTAGATATACTTAACATTTGTCTTAAGCTTAATGTTCTAGAAATGTCCTTACTGCTTCAAGGCATGGTTTATGAATACACCTACTGCATATAAAGTGTTTGGAGAGTGGTTAAGGAAACAGCATGGTTGGTTGTGTGGTCTATAAGACTGCTTATATTGAGACAGTTAATGCTGGGACTCCAAGTTAAACATAGTATACGGGGTGTGTGACTGCCTGTGAGTCCTCCTGAAACCTGCTAAAATTAAGTCTTTGGGGAGAAAAAAAAGAGGAAAGTGATGGAATCCCTCAAGGCAAAAAAAAAAAAAAAATTAAAGAGGAAGAAACAGCAGTGAAGGAAGGACACAGATCTGGGAGTTACCTAACAAGAGAAAGCCCAAAGTATGGCATTGGAAAGGCCAAGAAGAGCACAGCCTCTCAGCACAGCACTCAGGAAACCCTCCAGCTCAGGAGACACGGAGGCAGAAGGAACATCTTGGGAGATGAATCCGAGATGCCCTTTGACACCACCTCTGCCACCAGCTGTCCAGACTGCTTCAGTGGTGGGGGTAATGGAGGCAGTGACATGTGGTTAGTGTCTGGATCTCCATTTTTTAGTTCGGTGGGTTGTCTGTGCCATGCCATTTTATATAAAGGACTTGAGCAAATGCGGGGGGTCCTGGAATTAATTCCCCCTTGAGATAGTGCTTTTTAAATTTTATTTTATTGAAATACAGTTGATTTACAATGTTGTGTTAATTCCTACTGTGTATCAAAGTAATTCAGTTATACATCTATATATACATTCTTTTCATATTCTTTTCCATTATGGTTTATTACAGGATATTGAATATAGTTCCCTATGCTATACAGTAGGACCTTTTTTGTTTAATCCATTCTATATGTACCAGTTTGCATCCGCTAATCCCAAACTCCCAGTCCATCCCTCCCCCATCTCCCTTCCCCTTGGCAACAAGAAGTCTCTTTCTCTGTGTCTGTGAACATGTTTCTGTTTCCTAGGGAGGTTCATTTGTGTCATGTTCTAGATTCCACATGTAAGTGATGAAGTATTTGTCTTTGTCCTTCTCTTTCTGACTTCCTTCACTTCGTATGATAATCTCTAGGTCTCTCCATGTTGCTGCAAATAGCGTTAGTCCATTCTTTTTCGTGGCTGAAGGGTAGTACTTCATTGTATATGTTTATCACGTCTTCTTTATTCATCTGTCAATGGACGTTTAGGTTGTTTCCATGTTTGGGCTTTTGTAAACAGTGCTGCTATGAACACTGGGGTGCATGTATCTTTTCAAATTACAGTTTTCTCCAGATATGTGCCCAGGAGTGGGATTGCAGGATCATATGGTAACTCTATTTTTGTTTTTTGAGGAAATTCCATACTGTTTTCCACAGTTGAAGCACCAGTTTATGTTCCCACCAGCCATATAAGAGGGTTCCTTTTCTCCACACTCTCTCCAGCATTTGTTATTGCAGACTTTAAAANAATCCCATGGACGGAGGAGCCTGGTGGGCTACAGTCCACAGGGTCACAAAGAGTCGGACACGACTGAGCAAATTCACTTCACTTCACTTCACTTCAGAGCTGGGAATGGGTAAAATGAGTGAAGGTAGGTGAAATGGGTAAAAGTGGTTGAAAGATATAAACTTTATGTAAGATAAAATAATTTCTGAGGATGTAATGTACAGAATGGGGACTATTGTTAATGATACTATATCATGTATTTAAAAGTTGCTGAAAGTAAATCTTGAAAATTCTCGTAAGAAAAAAATTATAACTGTGAGATGATGGATATTAACTAAACTTACTGTAATCATTTCTCAATATATACATATATCGAGTCATCATGGTATACACTTCAGTGTTATATGTCAATTATGCCACAGTAAAAGTAGCAGGGGAAAGAACTGCCTCTTTGCTGTAGTTTTGTGATACATGTGAATGCAAGCCCTATTGTCTTTCAGAACTCGATGTTTTGGGATCTCACCCCTCAGTGGGAGTCTTAAAAGTTTGTATGCTAGATGTGTGGTCCAAATTCTTTGTTCTTCAAGGAGAAGTTGGATGTTGGGGGTTCCATCCTATTTGTATGGCCTTGTGCCAGGGCTGGTGGGATTTATGTTGAGAATGTGTCTCAGCGTTCCCACCCGTTTTGATGGTGTGAGCATTTTCTTATTTGCTTAATGTGTAGGAGTCACCAAGTCATTTCTGAATTTCTCTCAAAAGGACTTGCTGCTTGTACAGCTGTACATTCAGGTGTCCATGGCAGGGAGGGAGGTTCAGGAACTTTCTCTATTGCCATCTTGGTCCACACTGGGATGATTCCCAATCATGATCGAAAGTGAACATTCCAGGGAAGGTATGGCAGGTATAGGGAAGGTAAATGGGAAGTTTGTTTGGTATCAGTAGTATTTGAAAATAGTCCTAGTTCCATCTTTCACTGGCTAAATCTATTGTTTGATGGGGGAGGATAAGAAGGAGAAGATGAGGGTATGCATTTTGCAGGATAAATAAGAAATAACCCATACCTGACATAAAAATCTTGGGTTCATATCTGGACTGTATCATCTTTTACAAGTTTCTTTATTTCTCTAAGTTTCTGGTTCTTTACTATTAAAGCCATGATAATGGTACCACCTGTGGCAATTTTTTTAAAGGACCAAAAATTCTTTGACACTCTTCCTAAGAAAAGATGGGATCTACATGCCCTACTCTTGAATCTGAGCAGGTTTGCAATTCCTTCAACCAGCTGAGTGTGGCAGAGCCAGTGCTGTGTGGTTCCTGAGGGTAGATCATAAAAGGTCTTGCAGTTTCTACCTGGTCCTCTTGGAACACTTGCTCTCTGATGTCTTGCATGAGTATACTACCTGTTAGAACCCAGGTGTCATGCTCTGAGAAGCACGTGTCACCTGAGGAGTTATGCAGAGGTTGTACCAGTCAACAGTCCTAGCCAAACCCAGCATTTTAAGTCATAGCTTAGGTGCCAGACATGTGTGTGAAGTTTTTGGTTGATATCAGTTCCTGTTTGACTCACCCCTAGACATTTTGAAAAACAGTTACCCCTGCTATATCTCTGCTGCATCAATTTCCAAGTCAGTATTCATGTGTGTCAAAGTGGTTGTTGTTTGATGTTGGTAAGTTTGGAACAGTTTGTTCTGAAGCAGTAGATAACCAGAATGCTACACTGCAGGGATGTGAGGGTTGAATGACACCGCATCTAGAACTACCAGGCATACAATTGCATTAAATAAATACTGACTTTAGGGCACATGAGGGACATCTGGACAGATGTTTCAAATTGAGTAATAGTCGTGTTAATAGTCACAGTAGTATTAGCAATACCCACCAACATTTTCGAGTACATCCAGCGTGCCCAGTACTGTCCTAAGTGCTTCACCTACAGTAACACACAGTCCTCAAGTAACTCCACAATGAAGGCCTTAGTGTTGCCATTTCACTGAGAAGAACACTGAGGCCCACAGAGAGGTTAAATCTCTTGTATAACTCACACAGCCAGCACGTCAGTTGGATCAGGTTTCAAACCCAGGCTTCTGACTGCAGGGCCCTGCTTTTAGCCACACTGTCCTGTGAAGAAGAGTGAGCTGGGCTGGAGATGGAGACCTGGGGGCTACTGACCCCAAAGCCTCGAGAGTGGGTTTTCTCAAGAATGGATATAGGGTGATAAGAAAAGAGAGAGAAATGTGGGCCCGGAGAAATCCAACTAGCAAAGGGAATGGCTTAGAAGACAGAGCAAGAGTGCTCACCAGTGGGACGGGTGTGTGGCAGGAGTGTAAGGAGGGAGCAGCCTTGGAAAGGTTGGAAAACAAACCCGTCCCTGTCCCAAGGGGCGCAGTCTTCAGGGTCAGGGAGGAGGTGACCCACTCCACTCAGGAGTCTGACTGTGGACACTGAAGGTGTAGACCTCAGTATTACTATATCGCAACCCACTGCTGAAGCATGAAAATCTTGCTGGTGTATCCGATTAACACCTCTCCTTCTCACTGAAGACCAAGATCCTTTCTCCTGGGAGAGCTCTCAAGTTTATTTGCAACAGCGAAAGGTCTAATTGTTTCTATAAATTGTAACACCCTATTAACGCCAGAGACATGCCAGACACAGAAAAGCCAGTTTGCTTACCCCTTCTTCCCTCTGGGGTGACGACCCTGGGAAAGCTCCCTCTAGAGATACAGTGAGCTGTGCTGACAAGTTGCCACCAGGAGCCTCCCCCTTACTTCCTGACACACAGTCTACTCCAGTTATACAAACTGGGTCACGTGGTTGGAAATAGAAGAATGATATATATTTTCATCTTATATGTATAATCTTTTTATGTATGTTATTAAGGGTAGTGTCGAACTTGAGTCCTTCAGTTATAAAAGAAAGCGTTGGAACAGGGACATTGAGCTACAAGTGGAGGGGGCGTTCTGAAGGGACTTCTGGCCCAGGAGGGGAGGGAACTTGCCACTCATCCCGTGGCAGACAGAGTTTATCAGGAAAGGACTTCTTGTGAGATTTCTGGGTGTGGGAATACAAGAGGTTAGAGGTGGGCAGGATCTGATTTTAAAACAGAAAATTCGTTTTTAAATGAAAGTATTCTTAACCATTGCTTTTCTTTTTTAACACACAGTCTAGTGGGATCATTCATTGTAAACATTTTCTTTGAGGTCAACAACCAGGCAATGCAGTGGTCTCAGACCTTTCCCCTGGGGCTGTTTTTTCTCCCCAAGCAGTTTCCTCTCAAAAACTGTATATTCTTAGGCTTTTCTGTCTCCCTGACAGCTCATTAGCTATCACAGGAAGATAGATTTTCATCTGCAGGCTGCCAGGGCAGAGAAAATGTTTATTAATAGATTTCTCCTCAGGACATAAGCTCTAATTGGCTCTCAGATTTGTTGCTTTAGCTCTCATATTCAACAGCCTGAATGAAGGCTTCTCTCAAGTGTTTTAAAGGCCCTAGTTTTGGGGATGGTATGGTTGAAGGATGTTGTACAGTTAGTTAGACTTGAGTTTTCACCCTTGCACAGGCAAGTTTTTTTTTTTTTTTTTTTTAAAACCCATCTGGCCCTCTAGTTCCTCATCAGCAAGACAAGACAATAAATATGTACCCCACCGGACCCTTGTAAGAATTCAACATAATGATATAAATTAAGGATCCAGCACTATGCCTGACAAAGATAGGGAACTCAATTCCTAAATTTCGGTTATCTGCCACTGTCCATTCTCCCGTTCTCTTTCTTCCTCAACCTTCCTTCTCTTATTTCTTTCTTCTTGACATTAAAAGGACCAATTTCTGATTGTTCCTTGAAACAAATGAGCTATGCATGGAGAAGTAGGACAGTCCTATGGGAGAGAATATAAAGGAGCATCAACCAGCCCCTCTCGTGACTCTCCTACAGTGGCCCCAGCTAACTCAGTCTCTGGACAGATGACATAGCGAGATTTTGTGAATTAGCATGTCCCCTAGCTATCGTCCTGAAGGGGGTACCTCACTGGCCTCCCATTCCTGTGATACACAGTTCTTTTGCTGTTGAAGCAAACTTGATGATTCCTGTCTGCCTTTTGACTTCAGAGTAGCTGAGTGAATTTGGATGCTTTCCTCTCTGTGTTCATCTTCCTGGATACCCTGGGGAGACCTACTCACCTTGGGAGAGGCTGTGATAGATTCTCCCTGTGGCTCTTTAGTGTGTCTTCATGTGGCCGGCCACTGAGACACAGAGTCAAGAGGCAGGTTGCCTGTTTCTTTTTCATTGTCTAATGAATCAAGAGTAGGCATGTTGGCTCAGATTCAGTAGGATTCCCACATGGGCATTGTAGGTCTCTAACCAACTTGATCTATCCTAAGGTGACTTTACAACTCATGTTCCTTTTCTATCACAGGGAGTGGTGATTAGGAACATGTGTTTGTAAATCTGAATGATATTTCCCACAGGTTTTGAATTAAGAAAATTAGAAAACTATGGGTACCATGGATTTTTCTGTTGGGTTGGTCACAGCCCCACCCAACAATTTTGGAAAGCCAGTGTTATGATATCTGATTCTATTTTCACTTTCAGTGTTACATCTGAGCCAGTTAAAAATGTTTATTTTTTTACCAAGCATTATATGTTCCACATGTTCTATAGAGTTTGCTTCTCTAGGTAAATTCCATTCTATCTAAACTTATTAGTCACTGGTATAGTCAACCTCAAATATATTAATATATTGCTTTTTATTTAAGATCTATTATTTGTTTTTAATTTTCATGTAGAACTAACTTCCTCAAAGAGTTGTCTTTGTCTTATTCAGTTAATTGTACCTGAGGTTTAACACATAGTAAAAAAGTGAATTTTTGACTTCTTAATCTGAAGGGTGACAGCAAGAAGGTGCCCTGGGCTACGCTTCAGAATTAAACTTATTTATTTAAAAAATAAATGTTGCTTTTACACTTTATACTTTTCCCTCAGTGGTGAATTAATCTCTCTCTTCTCTCTCTGCTATATGTGCTTTATGAATATTAAGTCATTTAATTCTAGTAATAACTCCATGTAGAGAGATTATTATTGCCCCCATTTTACAGATGGGAAGCTGAGGCAGAGACTAAGTAATTTACCCACTATCATATAGCTAGTAAGTGGCAAAGCCTGGATAGTCTCTTGTCCTTATTTATTTTAGTTCTGTTTCTATTTGTTTTCACTAGTCAGACCCTAACTTTCAGTATGATATAATTCATTCACATAACAAGATGTCCCTCACATGCGAGCGGATCAAGCCTCACTTTCCAGGAAAGCATGAACTTAGAGCTGTGCTGATCCATTTCACAAAATCCTCTGGTGCCCAGAAGTAAGCATTTGCAAGACATCCGCTTGATCAAGGGTGCAGGAAGAGATCCGAGCTGACAGGTCCCCAGGAGTCGAACGTGGAGCCCCTCAAGTGCAGGGGGCTCCGCCATGGGCACCCGAGCTGTGCAGCCACATGTGTCCTCGCTCACAGCAAAGTTTAGGTGCTTCCTCTCCATTTTGCTCCTGTGTCTAACTCCACGTCACTTTTTCTGCTAAGCTGTATTTTCTCTTCTGTGCTTCGTAACTCAGCCCTGAACCCAAGTGCTTCCTGCTCTTGTTCACCCTTGCCTATTTAGGAGCAAACTCCTTCTGTCCCATTTGCCAGCCGAGAGCACTCCAGTGGAGAGAACACTTCTGGGCATTCTGCCTGGTGTGAGGCCAGAATGTGCTACTTGAAGAGGAGCTTCCTCTAATGCTCAGAAAACAACCTTTCTGGCCCTTTCATGCAGCCCCTGCCCTGTTTTTAGTTCAACTGGTAAGAAAAAAAAGACATATACATTTGGAACTGGGATTCTAGAATCACTGGGCTGCTGGAACCCCATATATCCTGATTACTTAATCTGGCCTCTGTTTCTGAATGATGGACACTTGAGTATATCAGCCCTGAAATCATGAGATTCTGTCCTGTTTGAAAAGACTCTCATGTGGGGACTGAGGACATATGGGAAATGTCTTTCCTGTATCCTCAGTTTTGCTGTGAACCTTAAGGTGAAGGTGAAGTCGCTCAGTCGTGTCCGACTCTTTGCAACCCCGTGGACTGTAACCTACTAGGCTTCTCTGTCCATGGGATTCTCCAGGCAAGAATACTGAAGTGGATTGCCATTTCCTTCTCCAGGGGATCTTCCCGACCCAGGGATCGAACCCGGGTCTCCTGCATTGGAGGCAGACGCTTTAACCTCTGAGCCACCAAACCCTACAAAGTATCAGTACACACAAACACACACACACACACATATGGTGACCAATGTGGCTAGAATAGAGGGAATAGAAGAAATTTCCTAGAAAATAAAGCCAAAGAATTATGTAGAGAAAAAGGCTCTAAGAAGAGGAATTCCCTTGTTTGTCATGTGACAGACATCTTTTATGTTTGCTGGGCTGAACCTTAGTCTTCTCTTTATCTAGCTTTGGCTCATTTATCAGATCTCAATAGAATCATAAATTCCTAAGAAAACCTTAAGGTCCCCATGTAGTTTAATGGCCAAGTCGAGCACTCATTATACTCTGTACTCTTTCATAACACTCAACATGAATGAAATAGAATGATTAATTTGGAATTGTTTGCTTAATGCCTGAGTTCCTCCAAATGAAATAAGTTCCAGAAGATCAGAGCTGCATCTCTCACGCTTATCATCTACACCCCAACACCTCTCCCTGCACCTGACACTCATGAGTTGCTGGAAAAGTACTTGTCAAAAGAACACTAAATTCAGTAGATTGAGGAGAAAGAAAGTGAAGCTTTTAGCTGATCTTCAACTGGTTTTCACACAAGGATATTAATGATCAGTTCCTTTCTCCCCTATCTCAGGAAGATACCTGGCCCAGAATAAATATATAAGTAAATGCAGTACTTAACCCTTCTCACAAAGTGTTCCCTCGCTGTGAGTGGCTTCTGCTCAGGCTAAGCTTCTCAGACAAAGAATGACTCTCTAGTGGTCAGCGACCCTCAGTGAAGAAAAGTCCAGTAGATGGTCACCACTTCATGATTCTGGAGGTCCAGATACCATAGAAGTAGCCATTTTAGATCAGTTGCCCCTTTTCTAGTATTTACAAACTTAAAGCAGTGACAAACTTTATTTTAGGGAGCTCCAAAATCACTGCAGATGGTGACTACAGCCATGAAATTAAAAAACGCTTCCTCCTTGGAAGAAAATTTATGATCAACCTAGATAGCATATTAAAAAGCAGAGACATTACTTTGCCAACAAAGGTCTGTCTAGTCAAAGCTATTGTTTTTCCAGTAGTCATGTATGGATGTGAGAGTTGGACTAGAAAGAAAGCTGAGTGCCAAAGAATTGATGCTTTTGAAGTATGGTGTAGGAGAAGACTCTTGAGAGTCCCTTGGACAGCAAGGAGATCCAACCAGTCCATCCTAAAAGAGATCAAACCTGAGTATTCATTGGAAGGACTGATGTTGAAGCTGAAACTCCAATACTTTGACCACCTGATGTGAAGAACTGACTCATTGGAAAAGACCCTGATGCTGTGAAAGATTGAAGGTGTGAAGAGAAGGGGACGACAGAGGATGAGATGGTTGGATGGTATCACTGACTCAATGGACATGAGTTTGAGTAAGCTCCAGAAGTTGATGATGGACAGGGAAATCTGGCGTGCTATAGTCCATGGGATTGCAAAGAATTGGACACGATGGAGCGACTGAACTGAACTGAAATTTGTCTTCTCTGATCAAACTCTGACTGTTGTATTAATGTTTGATAACAGTGACTATAGGCTTTTATTGTTTCAGTTCAGTTCAGTCACTTTGTTGTGTTCAACTCTTTGCCACCCCACAGACTGCAGCAGACCAGGCTTCCCTGTCCATCACCAACCCCTGGAGCTTTCACAGACTCATGTCCATTGAGTTGGTGATGCTGTCCAACCATCATCCTCTGTCATCCCCTTCTCCTGCCTTCAATCTTTCCCAGCATCAGGGTTTTTTCCAATAGGTCAGTTCTTCACATCAGGTGGCCAAAGTACTAGAGCTTCAGCTTAAGCATCAGTCCTTCCAATGAATATTCAGGACTGATCTCCTTTAGGATGGACTGGTTGGATCTCCTTGCAGTCCAAAGACTCTCAAGAGTCTTCTCCAACACCACAGTTCAAAAGCATCAATTCTTGGGCATTCAGCTTTCTTTATAGCCCAACTCTCACATCCATACATGACTACTGGAAGAACAATAGCTTTCACTAGACGGACCTTTGTCAGCAAAGTAATGTCTCTGCTTTTTAATATGTTATCTAGGTTGGTCATAGCTTTTCTTCCAAGAAGCAAGCATCTTTTATTGTTCAATCTTCTCTAATTATAGAGTTCTTTTTTGTACTGGTTATTTCAGAAATCTGATTAAGATATTTTAGATTCTATACATCTGTGTCTCTTTTGCTGTCTCATATACAGAGTTATCGTTACCATCTTTCTAAATTCCATATATATGTGTTAGTATACTGTATTGGTGTTTTTCTTTCTGGCTTACTTCACTGTATAATTGGCTCCAGTTTCATCCACCTCATTAGAACTGATTCAAATCTATATTTTTTAACATCTGTGTCTCTTTTGCTGTCTTGCATACAGGGTTCTCATTACCATCTTTCTAAATTCCATATATATGTGTTAGTATACTGTATTGGTGTTTTTCTTTCTGGCTTACTTCACTGTATAATTGGCTCCAGTTTCATCCACCTCATTAGAACTGATTCAAATCTATATTTTTTAATGACTGAGCTCAGCACAAGCGGCCGCGATGGCCGGCGCACTCAGCACAAGCGACTCAGTGCGGCCGAGAGGAGCTACCCCACCTCGGAGGTCAGGGGCAGTGGCCAAGAGTGCCAGGCTGCGATGGCGCAGGAACAGCCGAGAGGAGACACCCCGCGTCCAAGGTCAGGGCCAGCGGCTGGGAGGAGCCACCCTGCATCCGAGGCCCAGGGGCGGCGGCTGGGAAGAGCAACCCACGTCCAAAGAGTGGTGGCTGCACTGACACAGAAGGGCCTAGAGGAGCTATCCCACATTGAAGGTCAGGAAGGGTGGCGGTGAGGAGATACCCTTCGTCCAAGGTAAGGAGCAGCGGCTGCGCTTTGCTGGAGCAGTTGTGAAAGGATACCCCATGCCCAAGGTAAGAGAAACCCAAGTAAGATGGTAGGTGTTGCAAGAGGGCATCAGAGGGCAGACACACTGAAACCATACTCACAGAAAACTAGTCAATCTAATCACACTAGGACCACAGCCTTGTCTAGCTCAATGAAACTAAGCCATGCCTGCGGGGCCACCCAAGACGNTTCCTTTTTCCTTACCCTATTAATCTTCCTGGAGACCAAAGCAAACCTAACCAAATAACAACAATAATAACAGCAAAAAGATGAAAAAAAAGTTCTTTTGAGTTTGTACCTAACCTGTCTCTTATACACATCTAGATGTGTATAAGAGACAGGTCCACTAGAGAAGGGAATGGCAAGCCACTTCAGTATTCTTGCCTTGAGAACCCCATGAACAGTATGAAAAGGCAAAATGATAGGATAATGAACGAGGAACTCCCCAGGTCAGTAGGTGCCCAATATGCTACTGGAGATCAGTGGAGAAATAACTCCAAAAAGAATGAAGGGATGGAGCCAAAGCAAAAACAATACCCAGCTGTGGATGTGACTGGTGATAGAAACAAGGTCCGATGCTGTAAAGTGCAATATTGCATAGGAACCTGGAATGTCAGGTCCATGAATCAAGGCATATTGGAAGAGGTCAAACACGAGATGGCAACAGTGAATGTCAATGTTCTAGGAATCAGCGAACTAAAATGGACTGGAATGGGTGAATTTAACTCCAAAGGCCATTATATCTACTACTGTGGGCAGAAATCCCTAGAAGAAATGGAGTAGCCATCATGGTCAACAAAAGGGTCCGAAATGCAGTACTTGGATGCAATCTCAAAAACAACAGAATGATCTCTGTTCATTTCCAAGGCAAACCATTCAATATCACGGTAATCCAAGTCTATGCTCCAACCAGTAATGCTGAAGAAGCTGAAGTTGAACGGTTCTATGAAGACCTACAAGACATTTTAGAACTAACACCCAAAAAAGATGTCCTTTTCATTTTAGGGGACTGGAATGCTAAAGTAGGAAGTCAAGAAACACCTGGAGTAACAGGCAAATTTGGCCTTCGAATGTGGAATGAAGCAGGGCAAAGACTAATAGAGTTTTGCCAAGAGAACGCACTGGTCATAGCAAACAGCCTCTTCCAACAACACAAGAGAAGACTCTACACATGG
>SJYX01002255.1:250202-261576 GCA_006410675.1 Oreotragus oreotragus
CTCCGGGAGTTGGTGATGGACAGGGAGGCCTGGCGTGCTGCGATTCATGGGGTCGCAAAGAGTCGGACACACTGAGTGACTGAACTGAACTGAGGAGGTGAGGGGAGAAAGTGGAGAGGAATTCAAGGCAGGGCCCTGGACTGCCAGGAGAGCTGGACAGTCCAGCTCTCCTGGACTGTTTATGATCTAAGACCTGTTTCCAGTGGGGGCTTTTCTATTTCTGAGCCTTACATGCTTCAAAATATACACATCAAAAGCATCACATATTCCCTGTAGCAAACCTTGAAGCTAAAAGTCTCCCTTAAATTGAGGCTTTTCACCTCTGACACAAGAAACTGTGAAATCCCTCACAGCTGCCTGTGTGTAATGGAGTATTCCATCCGCCCTGGCTCCATGAGTGATAACACAAATCACCCACACTCAGCTCTAGCTTTTCCCAAGGAAACATTAATTCAGACTTTTCCCTTACCTCTTATAAAGAACCCATAAAGCTGCCTTGACCACGCAACAAAGAGATGTTCAAAAGCAAAGAAAATGATACTAAAATTGCATTTGTTTTCTTTTCCTTTTTCTTAATTTTTTTAAGCTTCTTTTCAATGCTCACCTCCTCTCTTCTGAGCTATTTTCCTGAATTATCTCAAGTAAGAACTCTCTGTCTTGGCTTCAAACATTTTTCATCAAAAGGGGAACATTTTCAAAAAGGGAAGTCATAAATATTCTCCTAGACATAAAATAGCCACTTTTGAAAAGTGAAAGACAGACTGGATTTTTACAAATGAGTTTGCTCTGTATTTTAGAATCCTTCTCAAAGTAAGTTGTTCAAGAGACCATAGCTGCATTTCCACTCCAGTAGTTCAACAGTCTGCCCAACAGCATTTAAGCAACAGGATAAGTGCAGAATTCCTGGCCTTGGAGACTCACATCTGAGACTATTCTTGTGAAAAATTGCATTTGCTTTGCTCTCAGAGAGTCAAAGAGTGTGATTAGGACTTCAACTTTTTCTTGCCCAATGATTTTGAAGTATTATAATTTTTGACAGTGTGTGTATGTAGTATATAGTATTTATTAAACTTTACTTTATTACACTTTATAGATATTGCACTTTTTACAAATTAAGGTTTTGTGGCCACCCTGCATTGTCAGATGATTAGCATTTTTATTAGCAGGAAGTATTTTTAAATTAAGGTGTGTACAATTTTAATTCATAATGCTATTGGAAATGTAATATAGTATAGTGTAAACATAACTGTTCTATGCACTGGGAAGCTAAAAAGCTCATGTGACTTGCTTCATTGTGATATTCACTTTATTACAGTGGCCTGGAACCAGACCTGCAGTATCTCAGAATGTCGGTATAAAATTGGTGTTCACATATGTACTGTAGATG
The DNA here is from genome assembly GCA_006410675.1 of Oreotragus oreotragus. NCBI lineage: Eukaryota > Metazoa > Chordata > Mammalia > Artiodactyla > Bovidae > Oreotragus > Oreotragus oreotragus. The sequence continues at coordinate 251,590 of SJYX01002255.1, forward strand.
TGTAACATTCAGAGGTGTGTTTTGTTTCTACCATGCTTTTCTGTTTAATATGCCCTTTTTTAGCATCCCTTTGTCTGGTATCTCAGAAAATGAAGGATGCCATTAAATTCAGTAAAGGACAACGTGGTGCATGACAAAAATTGCCCAGACAACACATTAGGACTTGTGGCAGGAATAGGTTTGGCCTCAAATAGAAATAGATTTGAACCAAATCTTAGCCCGTTTCTAGTGCTATGTTCTAGAGGCAATTTGTTTAACCTCTATGAGCCTCAGTGTATTTATTTACAAAATAAAGCTAGTAATTCTGCATGTATCATAAAGATTGGACTAATTCTGCATGTATCATAAAGATTGGACTAATTCTGCATGTATCACAAAGATTGGACTACATATTTCTAAAATACCCTGATTAATGACTGTCATATGTGAGCTCACGAAAATAGTAGTTTGACTTAATACTAATAATCATAATGGCCCAACAGGAGTGTTGCAAGAGTGAGTATGCTGCTTTGGTGCAACTTGCTCTGTGAACCTGTGAGAGCCACAGCTCCTAAGCATCTCATCCAGACTCTGATCTTCCACATCCTTGAGGACAGCAGGATGTCCGTCCACCACAGGAGGGCAGATTGGTGCTGTGGCAGCCATGACACATGCTGCAGCTAGCAAGTGGTAGAGTGCTTGTGAATAGCAGAAGACAGGTGGGGTACCTGCTGGTTTGCAAGCTCAGAGGAAGGCCTGTTAGTCCCTGGTATAGACTTAACCTAAGCCTCCAAGAACTCAGATCCAAAAGCACATTCTTAACCATGTCACTTCCCAAGAGAGACTCCTATGTTACCTCCCAGAAGTGTCTGATTTTCCATGCCCAGGCACTTGACGAATGCTCCAAATTTCCCATCACGTATCCTCCACCATGCATAAGGCACATACACAGACTGTTCTCAGCCATTACACTGGGCTCCCAACAAGCTACAGATGAGTTCTAAATTCAATTAGAAACTTTGGATAAATGCCACTATTTGAGTATCCTATGGGATTAAATCATGCTGATTGTCACCTAAGTCTTATTGAGAGTGGAGTGAGGATATAAGTCAACCAACCAGTCAGTTGATCAATACATACCACTACCTGACTGCACTAGGAGCATCACCTTGCATAGAGATGTTTCCTGAGTGTGAGCATTCCCTATTCATTCCAGATCTTGACCCAAAACTTACCCTGCATTCCACAGCCCATGGGTCCATCTATCCTAGTGACCTTCTAAGGCTTTAGCTAAAACACAACCCACATCGAGGGCTGTGATACTCATTCTAACCGTTTTAGATCCTTCCCAGAGGTGGATACCATAATCTCTTCTCTCAGTCACTGCCTAGAATCTGGCTGTAAATGTAGATATCCCAGAACCACAACCTAGTATTTATTTCATAGTCCACAATCTCTGTATCTTGTATATTAGGTTGGAATTCCTACTATGGATACTTCTTGAAATAATATCTACTGTTCGGATATAATTTTGTCCTTAGTTTCAACTCTGTCTTACAAGGGGCAACAATTGCAGGTGGGTGTGTAGATAGGGAAAAAAATGGAAACAGTGACAGACTTTATTTTCTTGGGCTCCAAAATCACTGCAGATGGTGACTGCAGCCATTAAATTAAAAGTTGCCTTCTCCTTGGAAGAAAAGCTATGACAAACCTAGACAACATATTAAAAGCAGAGACATTACTTTGCCAACAAAGGTCTGTCTAGTCAAAGCTATGTTTTTTCCTGTAGTCATGTATGGATGTGACAGTTGGACCATAACGAACGCTGAGTGCCAAATAATTGATGCTTTTGAACTGTGGTGTTGGAGAAGGCTCTTGAGAGTCTCTTGGACTACAAGATCAAACCAGTCAATCCTAACAAGAATCAGTCCGGAATATTCATTGGAAGGACTGATGCTGAAGTTGAAGCTCCAGTACTTTGGCCACCTGATATGAAGAACTGACTCATTGGGAAAGACCCTGATGCTGGGAAAGATTGAAGGTGAGAGGAGAAGGGGACGACAGAGGATGAGATGGCTGGATGGCATCACCAACTCGATGGACATGAGTTTGAGCAAGCTCTGGGAGTTGGTGATGGACAGGGAAGCCTGGCATGGGGTTGCAAAGAGTCAGACACTACTGAGCAACTGAACTGAACTAGTTCCCCCAAAACACATGCCTTGCTTTTGTGAGCAGAACCTTTCCTGAGCTCAGCTCATTAGGCCCTTGCATTGGTCTGCGGTCCCTACCTGTCCAGAGTAGGTATGAACCTGTCTTATTATTACACCAGACAAGTTAGATATCTTTATAACCAGCTCTAGATAAAAATTCTAACTACATGATCATTGCATGTAATGTTTGTCTTAAAAACTCCAGTTAGCTTTCCCTAACCACCAAAATGTCACATCTTCAATGAGTTAAGTCAGCATCACCAAATGCTTCCATTTTATATCCATCTTACTACAATTCTTTGTTTTATCATTAATTTGTAAGTAATTCCACTTAGAGGGTGAGTTCCTGGAGTATAGGCACAGTGTCTAAATTACCTTTACATCTCCAGTTCTGTTCTAACACATAGTAGGTGCTTAATGGATGTTCATTAAACAAATGGATGAATAAGGTGCTCTTAAATTTCATAATTGTAGAATCTGTTAAATAACTCATTTAATTCTGAAGTCAATAATTGCCAAAAGGTAGAGAAACAGATGGAGAAGGCAATGGCACCCCACTCCAGTACTCTTGCCTGGAAAGTCCCATGGACGGAGGAGCCTGGTAGGCTGCAGTCCATGGGGTCGCGAAGAGTCGGACACGACTGAGCGACTTCGCTTTCACTTTTTACTTTCATGCATTGGAGAAGGAAATGGCAACCCACTCCAGTGTTCTTGCCTCGAGAATCCTAGGGACAGGGGAGCCTGGTGGGCTGCCGTCTATGGGGTCGCACAGAGTCGGACACGACTGAAGTGACTTAGCAGCGGCAGAGAAAGAGATTGCATACACTGTCTCTGTTTTCCTCGTGCTTTTTCCATAACAATGAGCTGTTGCTCTGTCTTTTATGAATTTTAAAAACAAAAACCGAATAGGTGCAGCTGCCATTTATTGAGTACTTGCTGCTGGCCATGTCCCACACTGAGGGATTAGATACGTCCGCTCAGTTAATTGTCCTTCACATCCTGCCTTATTTCCATGTTAAGGAAGAGGAAACAGTGATGCATCTGTTCTATCCATGCCTGAGAACCAGGGCTTATTGAGTGAGGGAGAAATACTCTCTTTTCCAAGCATCAATGTGTCAAACTTTGTTTTCATTTGATACTCTGGGTAGGGTTCAATCCCTGAGCACACTAAACTTGTACTATTCTCTCTTCTTAGACCAGAAGCAAACAAGAATCAAGAGGTGAAACCAAGATATGAATCTGATTTTCTGACTTTACTTCAGGATAAGACTTCTGACCCTCCTAGTGTGTCATAGCTAAAACTATTGCACTTTGACTTTCGTCAGCTGTTCAGGGATGAAACGGGTTTTCAGTCCATTTCCTTAGTGTCACAGGTATCAGGCATCTTTGATCAGTAGCCATGTGAGTGCTCAGGCAGAAAGAAGTTAACCATTCAGTTAGATCATCTGGATCAACCATGGCATCAGTAATATGGAAAATATTGTAGACAGGTCAACCATCAAGCATAGTCTGCTGCCTGAGTTAGAAGACTGGATTTCCTTTGTGTGGATAAGAAATAATCTGGTTCTTAACTTTGATCTGAATATACTTTACAAGGGAGAGTTCAGAGTCTTCAGACCAAAAATATTACATACTAACTCTTAGATCTCATACCTGGTGTCCTAACACAATTTTCTACCATGCAGAAGTAACATATTAGAAAACAAAATACAGTTTGCCAGGAATAGTTCAAATGTTAGTAATACAAGATCTCATATTTGTGTAAAGGTAGCACATTGGCTCTTTCCTTTAGTTTTGAATTTGACTTTGAAATCATACTTATATACTTGCAAGCACAAAATCCATAAAGAATGTAATAACAAGCTGAGTCTAGGCTGGAAAGNTTTTTCCTGTAGTCATGTATGGATGTGACAGTTGGACCATAACGAACGCTGAGTGCCAAATAATTGATGCTTTTGAACTGTGGTGTTGGAGAAGGCTCTTGAGAGTCTCTTGGACTACAAGATCAAACCAGTCAATCCTAACAAGAATCAGTCCGGAATATTCATTGGAAGGACTGATGCTGAAGTTGAAGCTCCAGTACTTTGGCCACCTGATATGAAGAACTGACTCATTGGGAAAGACCCTGATGCTGGGAAAGATTGAAGGTGAGAGGAGAAGGGGATGACAGAGGATGAGATGGTTGGATGGCATCACCAACTCGATGGACATGAGTTTGAGCAAGCTCTGGGAGTTGGTGATGGACAGGGAAGCCTGGCATGGGGTTGCAAAGAGTCAGACACTACTGAGCAACTGAACTGAACTAGTTCCCCCAAAACACATGCCTTGCTTTTGTGAGCAGAACCTTTCCTGAGCTCAGCTCATTAGGCCCTTGCATTGGTCTGCGGTCCCTACCTGTCCCCAGTAGGTATGAACCTGTCTTATTATTACACCAGACAAGTTAGATATCTTTATAACCAGCTCTAGATAAAAATTCTAACTACATGATCATTGCATGTAATGTTTGTCTTAAAAACTCCAGTTAGCTTTCCCTAACCACCAAAATGTCACATCTTCAATGAGTTAAGTCAGCATCACCAAATGCTTCCATTTTATATCCATCTTACTACAATTCTTTGTTTTATCATTAATTTGTAAGTAATTCCACTTAGAGGGTGAGTTCCTGGAGTATAGGCACAGTGTCTAAATTACCTTTACATCTCCAGTTCTGTTCTAACACATAGTAGGTGCTTAATGGATGTTCATTAAACAAATGGATGAATAAGGTGCTCTTAAATTTCATAATTGTAGAATCTGTTAAATAACTCATTTAATTCTGAAGTCAATAATTGCCAAAAGGTAGAGAAACAGATGGAGAAGGCAATGGCACCCCACTCCAGTACTCTTGCCTGGAAAGTCCCATGGACGGAGGAGCCTGGTAGGCTGCAGTCCATGGGGTCGCGAAGAGTCGGACACGACTGAGCGACTTCGCTTTCACTTTTTACTTTCATGCATTGGAGAAGGAAATGGCAACCCACTCCAGTGTTCTTGCCTCGAGAATCCTAGGGACAGGGGAGCCTGGTGGGCTGCCGTCTATGGGGTCGCACAGAGTCGGACACGACTGAAGTGACTTAGCAGCGGCAGAGAAAGAGATTGCATACACTGTCTCTGTTTTCCTCGTGCTTTTTCCATAACAATGAGCTGTTGCTCTGTCTTTTATGAATTTTAAAAACAAAAACCGAATAGGTGCAGCTGCCATTTATTGAGTACTTGCTGCTGGCCATGTCCCACACTGAGGGATTAGATACGTCCGCTCAGTTAATTGTCCTTCACATCCTGCCTTATTTCCATGTTAAGGAAGAGGAAACAGTGATGCATCTGTTCTATCCATGCCTGAGAACCAGGGCTTATTGAGTGAGGGAGAAATACTCTCTTTTCCAAGCATCAATGTGTCAAACTTTGTTTTCATTTGATACTCTGGGTAGGGTTCAATCCCTGAGCACACTAAACTTGTACTATTCTCTCTTCTTAGACCAGAAGCAAACAAGAATCAAGAGGTGAAACCAAGATATGAATCTGATTTTCTGACTTTACTTCAGGATAAGACTTCTGACCCTCCTAGTGTGTCATAGCTAAAACTATTGCACTTTGACTTTCGTCAGCTGTTCAGGGATGAAACGGGTTTTCAGTCCATTTCCTTAGTGTCACAGGTATCAGGCATCTTTGATCAGTAGCCATGTGAGTGCTCAGGCAGAAAGAAGTTAACCATTCAGTTAGATCATCTGGATCAACCATGGCATCAGTAATATGGAAAATATTGTAGACAGGTCAACCATCAAGCATAGTCTGCTGCCTGAGTTAGAAGACTGGATTTCCTTTGTGTGGATAAGAAATAATCTGGTTCTTAACTTTGATCTGAATATACTTTACAAGGGAGAGTTCAGAGTCTTCAGACCAAAAATATTACATACTAACTCTTAGATCTCATACCTGGTGTCCTAACGCAATTTTCTACCATGCAGAAGTAACATATTAGAAAACAAAATACAGTTTGCCAGGAATAGTTCAAATGTTAGTAATACAAGATCTCATATTTGTGTAAAGGTAGCACATTGGCTCTTTCCTTTAGTTTTGAATTTGACTTTGAAATCATACTTATATACTTGCAAGCACAAAATCCATAAAGAATGTAATAACAAGCTGAGTCTAGGCTGGAAAGAGTCTAGCAACAGTATCCTTTCCCCTGACAGCAAGCCAGAACACGCAGCTCCTGTGAGGTTGTGGAGTGAAATGAGCCAGTGTTGGGTAGCGACAAATAGCTTAATTTTGCTGTACCTTGGATTTCTGAAACCATGAAAAATCTCGGCAGCTTTGCTATTGGCAAAGAATGATAACCTTGTTCCACTAAAACAGCTTTTCACACAGCAGGCTCCAGGAGCTTTTCTGTGGAACATAACTCATCTCTGCAGAGTGGGGCAAGAGCAGGCAGAAGAGGAGCATCAGATCAGATGACTGCGTTCAGCTGTCTTCTAAATAAAGTACCTGTACTCTTCAGTCCTAGGAAAAACCCCAGGCTCCAAAACCTCAACTTTGTTTTCAGTCTTGGACATCAAACTTGTAATCTTTGTTTCTCATGTGCACATTTCTCCCCAAAGGATTAGACTTTGGATCAGAGAATTCCCTGCCCCTTTACCATGTCAGTGCTCATAACCCATCCATCAGTTTAAATCAGGAAAGGGCTTCGACTATCAAAAATAACATGTGAAAATAGAAAAAAAAAATGCATCCATATTAAAGTGAAAGAAAGTGAAAGTGAAGTTTCTCAGTCGTGTCCGACTCTTTGCGACCCCATGGATTATAGCCCACCAGGCTCCTCTGTCCATGGGATTCTCCAGACTGGAGTGGGGTGCCATTTCCTTCTCCAGGGGATCTTCCCAACCCAGGGATCAAACCTGGGCTCCCACATTGTGGGCGGACGCTTTACCATCTCAGCCACCATCCATATTACAATACTAGTAATTATGTATTTCAAAATATCTCATAAGCAAAAGATGACCTCCAGTAGTCATCAGCTACAGCCAAAATTTGAATCACATTGACCATCGCATATGTAATGTTTATTCTACAAATTGCAATGACCAAGAGTTGCTAAAACCCCTTCCCCACCCACCACATATCTTATTACCAGTTGTACGTAAAAGCCATGAGTAAATAACACTGAGTGCTTCTTCATTTTCCCTCTAATTTAGTTTTGTTTTCTGATTAAAAGAAGCAAAAAACACTAACCATCTGGTTTACTACAAATCCAAATATGATATGTGCTACTGCTCCTGCTGCTAAATCGCTTCAGTTGTGTCCGACTCTGTGTGACCCCATAGATGGCAGCCCACCAGGCTCCTCCGTCCCTGGGATTCTCCAGGTAAGAATACTGGAGTGGGTTGCCATTTTCTTCTCCACTAATATGATGTATAAGTACATTTAATGAACTTATGTTTATGAACACACTTTCTTACAATATGAAAAATAATAAGCTAAAATAGATTCATGCAAATATTGTAGTTGTCTTTCATTTGGAGTAAAAGTTTGGCCCAGCCTATAAAATCTATATTAAAAGAGTTAGTTCAGTTCAGTTCAGTTCAGTCACTCAGTCGTGTCCAGCTCTTTGTGACCCCATGAATTGCAGCACTCCAGGCCTCCCTGTCCATCACCAACTCCCAGAGTTCACTCAGATTCACGTCCATCGAGTCAGTGATGACATCCAGCCATCTCATCCTCTGTCGTCCCCTTCTCCTCCTCCCCCCAACCCCTCCCAGCATCAAAGTCTTTTCCAATGAGTCAACTCTTTGCATGAGGTGGCCAAAGTACTGGAGTTTCAGCTTTAGCATCATTCCTTCCAAAGAAATCCCAGGGCTGATCTCCTTCAGAATGGACTGGTTGGATCTCCTTGCCTTAGTTGTGGTAAATAACTTGAACAAAGGAAACTGCTTATTATTAATAAAACTAGGAAAGAGACAGACTCAAAATTGAGTGAGATTTGTATTCTCTCTGCAACGTGGCAACATTTTAAACAAGATAATGCCATTTCCTCCCCTTCAGTAAACAGCTATCAGTTCATGAGTCACTCTGTAAGCTTTCTACAACTGGGCTCATAAATACCATCCATCATCTGTTGCCCAAACTTATGAAATCCTTGCCAATGTCACTTTAGGACTTAAATTTCTACCTGTTTATTTTCTTCTCTTGGAAGAAAACTAAAACAATAAAATTCCTGCATAGACTTGTAGGATTTTATAACAGGGACAAAAACAAACTAAAACATTTTTATGCTAGTTTGTTCTCAACAGTTATATTAACAGTGTTTTTCTGATTAATGATAATGCTTTTCCAAAGGAAAACCACAATGAATCTTTTTTAGCCCAAGTTTAACCAAAATTATTCTTTATCTGAGGTAACTCCAGATGATTCATTTAGAATTACCAAGATTGTCAATATATACACACATATATAGTAATATATATAATATGTATACACACAGGAATGTGTGTTACACATACATATATTTCCAGAAACCTCACAGATTTCATTTGACTACCAGCATTTTAATTGACCATAAACTGCTGCTGCTGCTAAGTCACTTCAGTCGTGTCTGACTCTGTGCGACCCCATTGACAGCAGCCCAACAGGCTCCATCATCCCTGGGATTCTCCAGGCAAGAACACTGGAGTGCGTTGCCATTTCCTTCTCCAATGCATGAAAGTGAAAAGGGTAAGTGAAGTTGCTCAGTCATGTCCAACTCTTAGCGACCCCATGGATTGCAGCCTACCAGGCTCCTCTGTCCATGGGATTTTCCAGGCAAGAGTACTGGAGTAGGGTGCCATTGCCTTCTCTGACCATAAACTAGTGACTTCTAATTTAATCATTAGGCCAGGCTCATATATTCAAATAATGTTATCATTCAAAGTGAAAAAATACGTTGGAAAGTTTTTCTTTTTCCCTGTTTGTATTAAGGTATAATTTACATACAGTAAATCATCACTCGTTTTAGTATACAGTTTCTATGAGTTTTGACAAGGGTGTACAGTCATGTCTCCACTACCATAATAAAGATGTGGAAAGATTCTGTCACCCTTCCCCCTAAAATGTCCCTCATACTTTGTAGTCAACTCCTTTTCTCACCTCCTAGCATTTAGCTACCACAAATGTTTTCTGTCTCCATAGTTTTGTATTTGAAAAAAAAGAATGTTATATAACTGATATATTAGAGTATGCCCCTTTTTGAGTCTGGCTTCATTAACTTAGAAAAATGGATCTAAGATTCATCCCACATTGTTTCAAAGATCAGAAGGTCAAAAGGGCAGGACTGGGGTGCTGACAGAGGGAAGGCATACAAGCTTGGCAGCGCACACAACCCTCTCGGCACAGCCGAAAGAAGAACAAATAACCCCCGTGACAGAGTGCAGGCAGTGAGAGGAAACGAGGGCACATAAACCCACAGCACAGAGAGCGGGCACGGGGAACTGAAACAAGTCCACACTAGCCCCGCGACACAGGGACCAGCCCAGGGAGCTGGAACAAGTGCACGCAAGCTCCTTGACGCGGAGGCTGAGCTTAGGGGACCACTTGTGAGGGATGTCCACACAAGTCTGCGACGCAGGAGGATCCACACAAGCACCTACCTAGCAAGTTTCGGCCAGCGGCACCCGGCGGGACAGCGGGACGGAAGCACCGGCAAGGATCCCGGAGACAAGTAGCGGACTGGCAGCACTGCAGTTATGCGGAGAGCGCCACTGCGAAGCAGCTGCGGAAACAGACCGAACAC
>SJYX01002255.1:262650-317093 GCA_006410675.1 Oreotragus oreotragus
TTGCTGAAGCCTGGCTTGGAGAATTTTGAGCATTACTTTACTAGCGTGTGAGATGAGTGCAATTGTGCGGTAGTTTGAGCATTCTTTGGCATTGCCTTTCATTGGAATTGGAATGAAAACTGACCTTTTCAGTCCTGTGGCCACTGCTGAGTTTTCCAAATTTGCTGGCATATTGAGTGCAGCACTTTCACAGCATCATCTTCCAGGATTTGAAACAGCTCAATGGGAATTCCATCACCTCCACTAGCTTTGTTCGTAGTGATGCTTTCTAAGGCCCACTTGACTTCACATTCCAAGATGTCTGGCTCTAGATTAGTGATTACATCCTCATGATTATCTGGGTCGTGAAGATCTTTTCTGCACAGTTCTTCATCCTGAAACCACAGATGCTCCAAAACCGACCACAGGACACTGCGCTGCCCTTCAGAGAGACGAGATCCAGCGCCATCAACCAGAACACAGGCGCAAGCTCCGCCAACCAGGCAAACAGCGCAGGACACTAACTAACCCAACCCCATCCACAGGGCCAGACTCCACAAACAAGAACTAAGACCTTGAAAACCCCTTTTTAAAGTTTATTTGTTTTTTCACTTTTTTCTTTCTTTCTTTCTTTTTTTTCTCTTATAAATCACACCATTTATTCCCCCAAGATATCTCCACTTTCACACTAGCATTTAGTGGTGCTGTGTAGTTTTTCTCTTCGTTTTTCTTATTTAAAAAAAAAAGTCATTTTAAGATTCTTCTGATAAATCACACTGCTTATTCCCCAACATAGTTCCACCATCACATTAGCTTTTTGCAGTGCTGTGGAGTTTTCCTCTTTGTTTTCCTTATTTTAAAAAAAAATTCATAAGATTTTTTCTTTCTTTTTTTCTTATAAATCACACAGTTTATTCCCCCTACATATTTCCATCTCCATATTAGCCTTTTGAAGTGCTGTGAAGTTTTCCTCTTTGTGTTTCTTGTTAAAAAAAAAAAAAAAAAGGCAAGGAAAAAATTCATTTTAGTTTTTTTTTTTCTTTTTTTCTCTTTCTGAATTTTCTTTTTTCTTGATGAGTTTTTTGGATTTGGTTTGGATATATTCAACTGCTTTTCCTAATGTTCTTTACTGACTGTAGCTATTCCTGAATATATACAAATCTTTTCCACACACGTCTATTCATCTTTGCTTTTCTATTTTTTCTTTTCTCTCTATTTTTTTAATCCTCTTCTCCACCCCTTCCTTTTCTCTTTCCCCCTTCTCCACTTTCTTTTCTCTCTCTCTTTATTTTCCTGTTTTTCCTTCACTCTTTCTTCTTTCACAAAGTAAGTTAAATTGTTGCACTCTCTCTGCTATATTCCCCAGTTGGCCTTCTGCTCATGCTCAGATTTTCAGATTGAGCATTAGCTAACTCTGCTTTCAACTTTTTGATATCACCTCTGGCTTCCCTTGCTCACCAAGTTAGTCTCCTGTACTCTTTTCTTTAGAACGCTTTGGTTAGAACTGTATATGTGGAAGTGTGTGTGTATACGTCCCAGTATTTATGTAATATCTACTTTATCCTCACCACTAGAACACAGGAACAAGTCACCTCCAACAAGAAATCAACACAAGCCACCCAACCAACATTTCCCTGCAAAGGCAAAAATCAAAAGGAAGAAATAATACAACCCTAAAGCCTGGGAAAAGGAGACCTCAAGTGGAGCAAGTTAGAAAAAAAAAGATGATGAAAAGACAGAGAAATACAACACAAATGGAAGGGCAAGGTAGAAACTCACAAGACCAAATAAACAAAGAGGAAATATATACAAAGTAATCTCCCTGAAAGAGAATTCAGAATAATGATAGTAAAGATCCTCTGAAGACCTGAAAACAGAATGGAGAAAATGCAAGAAGCATTTAACACAGTTAACACAATCACCAAGGACATAAATAAACAATAAGCAGACAGAAATGAATAACACAATTACTGAAACCAAAAGTACTCTGAGAAAGTGAACGTCACTCAGTCGTGTCTGACTCTTTGTGACTCCCATGGACTATACAGTCCAGGGAGTTCTCCAGGCCAGAATACTGGAGTGGGTAGCCTTAAAAATACTCTGCTGCTGCTGCTAAGTCACTTCAGTCATGTCTGACTCTGTGCGACCCCACAGACAGCAGCCCACCAGTACAAGCCACCCAACCAACATTTCCCTGCAAAGGCAAAAATCAAAAGGAAGAAATAATACAACCCTAAAGCCTGGGAAAAGGAGACCTCAAGTGGAGCAAGTTAGAAAAAAAAAGATGATGAAAAGACAGAGAAATACAACACAAATGGAAGGGCAAGGTAGAAACTCACAAGACCAAATAAACAAAGAGGAAATATATACAAAGTAATCTCCCTGAAAGAGAATTCAGAATAATGATAGTAAAGATCCTCTGAAGACCTGAAAATAGAATGGAGAAAATGCAAGAAGCATTTAACACAGTTAACACAATCACCAAGGACATAAATAAACAATAAGCAGACAGAAATGAATAACACAATTACTGAAACCAGAAGTACTCTGAGAAAGTGAACGTCACTCAGTCGTGTCTGACTCTTTGTGACTCCCATGGACTATACAGTCCAGGGAGTTCTCCAGGCCAGAATACTGGAGTGGGTAGCCTTAAAAATACTCTGCTGCTGCTGCTAAGTCACTTCAGTCATGTCTGACTCTGTGCGACCCCACAGACAGCAGCCCACCAGGCTCCTCCAGGCAAGAACACTGGAATGGGTTGCAATTTCCTTCTCCAATGCATGAAAGTGAAAAGTGAAAGTGAAGTCGCTCAAAAAATACTCTAGAAGGAACCAATAGCAGAATAACTGAGGCAGAGGAATGGATAAGTGAGTTGGAGAATAGAATGGTGGAAATAGCTGCTGAAGAGAAGAATAAAGGGTAAGGAATGAAAAGAATTGAGGAAAGCCTCAGAGAGCTTTGGGGCAATGTTAAACACACCAGTATTTGAATTATAGGGATCCCGGAAGAAGAAGGAAAAAAGAAAGGCACTGAGAAAATTTTTGAAGAAATTATGGTTTAAAACTTCCCCAACATGGGAAAGGAAATAGTCAATAAAGTCCAAGAAGCACAGAGTCCCCTACAGATTAAACTCAAGAAGAAACACATTGAGACACACATTAATCAAGCTAACAGAGATTAAGCACAAAGAAAGAATATTAAAAGCAGCAAGGGAAAAGCAACAAGTAACATACATGGTAAATCCCATACAATTAACAGTGGATCTTTCAGCAGAAATTCTACAGGCCAGAAGGGAATGGCAGGATATATTTAAAATACTGAAAGAGAAAAACCTACAGCCACGATTACTATACCCGGCAAAGATCTCATTCAAAGTTGAAGGAGAAATCAAAAGCTTTACAGACAAGCAGAAATTAAGAGAATTCAGCAACACCAAACCAGGCTTGCACAAATACTAAAGGGACTTACATAGCCAGTTAACACAAGAGAAAGGAAAAACCTACAAAAGCAAATCCAAAACAATCAAGAAAATGCCAGTAGGAACATATGTATCAATAATTACCTTAAATGTAAGTGGATTAAATGCACCAACCAAAAGATACAGATAGACTGAATGGATACAAAAACAAGACCCATATAAATGCTAGCCTACAGGAGATCCACTTCAGACCTAGAGACACATACAGACTGAAAGTAAAAGGTTGGAAAAAGATATTCCATGCAAATGGAAACCAAAAGAAAGCTGGAGTGGCAATATTTATTTCAGACAAAACAGACTTTAAAGAATATCATAAGAGACAAAGAAGGACACTACAGAATGATCAAGCGATCAATCCAAGAAGAAGACGTAACAATTGTAAATGTCTGTGCACCCAGCATAGGAGCACCTCAACACATAAGGCAAACACTAACAGGCATAAGCAGAGAAATCAACAGCAACGCAATAATAATAGGGGACTTTAACACCCCACTGTTATCAATGGACAGATCATCAAAACAGAGAATCAATAAGGAAAAACACAAACCTTAAGTGAAACACTAGACCAAATGGACCTAATTGTCAGGACTTTAATCCAAACGCAAAAGAATACTTTCTTCTCAAGTACACATGGAACATTCTCCAAGATAGATCACATCTTGGGCCACAAATCAAGCCTCAGTAAATTTAAGAAAATTGAAATTGTATCAAGTATCTTCTCTGACCACAATGCTATGATATCAACTACAGGGGGAAAACAGCAAGAAACACAAACTCTCACAAATTATTGGAGATTAAACAATACATTACTAAATAACAAAGAGGTTACTAAGAAATAAAAAAAGAAATTGAAAGATTCCTAGAGACAAATGACAATGAAAACACAATGACCCAAAACCTATGGGACTCAGCAAAAGCAGTTCTAAGAGGGAGGTTTATAGCAATACAGTCATACCTCAAGAAGCAAGAAAAGTATTGAATAAATAGCCTAACTCTACATCTAAAGCAGCTGGAAAAAGAACAAAAAACCCTCAAAGTCAGCAGAAGGAAGGAGATGATAAAAATCAGAGCAGAAATAAACGAAAAAGAAACGAAGGAACCAATAGCAAAGATTAATAAAACTAAAAGCTGGTTCTTTGAGAAGGCTAACAAAATTGACAAACCACCAGCCAGACTCATCAAGAAAAAAAGGGAGAAAAATCAAATCAATAAAATTAGAAATGAGAAAGGAGAGGTCACAATAGACAACACAAAAATACAAAGGATCATAAGAGAATATTATGAGCAACTATATGCTAATAAAATGGATGACCTAGAGGAAATGGACAGATAGTTATAAAAGATCAGCCTCCCAAGACTGAACCAGGAAGAAATAGAAATTATGAACAACCCAATTACAAACACTGAAATTGAAACAGTAATCAAAGATCTCCCCAGAAGCAAAAACCCAGAGCCAGATGACTTCATAGGGGAATTCTAGCAAACATTCAGAGAAGAGCTAATGACTATTTTTCTGAAACTCTTCCAAAAAATTGCAGAGGAAGGAACACTTCCAAACTCATTCTATGAGACCACAATCACCCTGATACCAAAACCAGGGAAAGACAAAAGAAAACAGAAAATTACAGACCAATGTCACTGATGAACATAAATGCAAAAATCCTCAACAAAATTCTAGCAAACAGAATCCAACAACACATTAAAAACCTCATACACCATAATCAAGTCAGGTTTGTTCCAGGGATGCAAGGATTCTTCAATATACGCAAATCAATCAATGTGATATACCATATCAACAAATTGAAAGAAAAAAACCATATGTTCATCTCAATAGATGCAGTAAAAGCCTTCACAAAATGCAGCATCCATTTATGATAAAAATGCTTCAAAAAATGGTCATAGAAGGAACCTACCTCAACATAGTAAAGGCCATATTTGAAACGCCCACAACAAACATTATTCTCAATGGTGAAAATCTAAAAGCTTTCCCTCTAAGATCAGGAACCAGACAAGTGTGTCCACTCTCACTATATTATTCAATATAGTTTTGAAAGTCCTAGATACATCAATTAGAGAAGAAAAAAAATAAAAGGAATCCAGATCAGAAAAGAAGAAGTAACACTCACTGGTTGCAAATATGATACTATACATAGAAAAGCCAAAAGAAACTATCAGAAAATTGCTAGAGTTAGTGAATTCAGCAAAGTCACGGGATAAAGGTCAATACACAGAAATCACTTGCACTCCTATATACTAATAATGAAAAATGAGAAAGAGAAATTAAGGAATCAATACCATTTACCATTGCAACAAAAAGAATAAAATATCTAGATATAAACCTGCCTAAGGAAACAAAAGACCTGTATATGGAAAACTATAAGACACTGATGAAAAAAATCAAAGATGACATAAACAGATGGAGAGATATTCCATGTTCCTGTGTGGGAAAAATCAATATTGTGAAAATGACTATACTACCAAATGCAGTCTACAGATTCAATGTGATCCCTATCAAATTACCAATGACTTTTTTCACAGTACTAGAACAAAAGTTTTCACAATTCATATGAAAACACAAGACCCCAAATAGCCAAAGCAGTTTTGAGAAAGAAGAATGGAGCTAGAGGAATCAACCTTCCTGACTTCAGACTATACCACAAAGCTACAGTCATCAAGACAGTATGCTACTGGCACAAACACAGAAATATAGACCAATCGAACAAGATAGAGAATCCAGAGATAAACCCACGCACCTATGGGTACCTTACTTTTGACAAAGGAGGCAAGAATATACAATGAGGCAAAGACAGCCTCTTCAATAAGTGGTGCTGGGAAAATTGGACAGCTACCTGCAAAAGAATGAAATTAGCTCACTACCTAACATCATACACAAAGATAAACTCAAAATGGATTAAAGACCTAAATGTAAGACCAGAAAGTATTAAACTCTTAGAGGAGAACATAGGCAGAACTCTTGATGACATAAATCAAAGCAAGATCTTCTATGACCCACCTCCTAGAGTAATGGAAATAAAAATAAAAATAAACAAGTGTGACCTAATTAAACTTAAAAGCTTTTGCACAGCAAAAGAAGCTACAAACAATGTGAAAAGACAACACTCAGGATGGGAGAAAATAATAGCAAGGGGAACAACTGATAAAGAATTAATTTCCAAAATATACAAGCAGCTTATACAACTCAATACCAAAAAAGCAAACAACCCAATCAAAAAGTGGGAAAGGGACCTGAACAGACATTTCTCCAAAGAAGACATACAGATGGCTAACAAGCACATAAAAAGATGCTCACCATCACTCATTATCAGAGAAATGCAAATCAAAACTACNCACTCAGGATGGGAGAAAATAATAGCAAGGGGAACAACTGATAAAGAATTAATTTCCAAAATATACAAGCAGCTTATACAACTCAATACCAAAAAAGCAAACAACCCAATCAAAAAGTGGGAAAGGGACCTGAACAGACATTTCTCCAAAGAAGACATACAGATGGCTAACAAGCACATAAAAAGATGCTCACCATCACTCATTATCAGAGAAATGCAAATCAAAACTACAATGAGATACCACCTCACATCAGTCAGAATGGCCATCATCAAAAAGTCTGATTCTTGTTGATGTATGACAGAAAACCACAAAATTCTATAAAGCAATTATCCTTCAATTAAAAAATTAAAAACAAAATCAGGTTATTTCTTTTTACTGGTGAGTTGTATTCTATTATAGAAATGTGCTACAATTTATCTCTTTTCCAGCTAAGGGATACCTGGGATGTTTTTATTTTGTAGTGATAATGAATAAACATGCTAAAAAATATTCATGTACAAGTTACTGAATGAATGTAGGTTTTCATTTCTTTTCAAGTGAATACTTAGGAGTAAGACTGCTGTGTCAGGAGGTAAGTATATGTATGTGTTTTTAATAAACTGCAAAACTGTTTTTCAAAGTGATGAAACCGTTTTTCATTCCCATCAACAAAGTATAAGAATTCCAGTTGCTCTAAATCCTGACCAGCCATTAATATTATCAATGAGAGTTTATATTTTTAATGAAAACATCCATGACTCCACTAACTCAAGGGCTTTGATTTTGAATGAATTTGATTTTTAGTGCAAAGAAAAGATTAAATCTCAGCAGAAACCAATTTTACTTGCTCCCTAGTTGACAATTTTGCCTTGAGTTAACTTTTTAAGTTTCTGGAATTTTGCTTAATCTGAAACATTATCCTGATTACATTTCTCTTCTATACAATAGCCTAAGGATCTCTAGCAATTGAAATACAGAGCCCTTTTCTATCCCTAAAACTAAAACAGAAACTACAAATATAAAGCATTGAAAGGCACTCATACTATTCAAAACATCACATGGTTTATACCAATTATCCAGAAAATTGTCTCTTTTTCTTTTTTTTGCTTTACCCAACAGAGATAGCTAATAAATGACTTTTTCCTGTCCCAGTTTCCCTATTGAAAATGAGGACACTGGTACTTCTTTCTTACTCATCTCAAGGGACTAAGGCTATGTTTGAGAAAAATGAGATGTGTCTAAACGTCAAAAAAGAGACAGTGTGGAGAGCCCAGAGTGTCAATAGTGCAGCGAGGAATCTCCATAGCGTGTGAAATGCATGTGAAATGCATAAATAAAGAACAGCCTAATTTTTTCAAGTACAACAAAAATATACGAGAATGCTATGCTGCAGAGAGGGGTGTTAATCAGCTTGTCTACCCTACATGTCAACACAGAATCTGTTTGGAACCAGGCATTTAGGACCATCACAAAATCTTGCCCTTTGTGTGACTTCTGCAAATTGGCAAATCATTGCAAAGTCTCCTCTCTGCTCTCCTAAGGAAATGCTTATAGCCCTGTGATTGAAAACATCATCTCTTAAGGAGGAAACTCCTTGGTCTTACTTTTGAAGATGCATAAATACCATATAAGATCTACAACTTATTATAGGATAAGAACAAGTATAAATCTCTATATTTTTATTTGTATCTTTAAACAAAGAGCCAATGGTGAAATGATCCATTTTAGGACTGATTTGATTAATAAGGCAAGTGGAAGACTGAAAGCTCTACATTGTCACTGTTATGTTTTTATGTCAGTTCTCTTGTTTTCAAGCAATTGAAACCATAACAACAGAGATCATGAATCAGAAAAATGAAAATACGGCTGGTACATAAGTGAGGAGACGTTTATGACTTTTATATGCTTTGTCATTTCACTTTAGATCTTGAATTCCCCTGAATTACTCTGGGGAACAGTTGCTGTGAAGAACACAAAGCAGAATTTTTTCTGACATTAGGTGTATTTCTTGGTCATAAGATCTATAAAAAGAACAACAGAAGAAAAGGATTCTAATAATAAGTTTCACTTAGGTCAAGAAGGTCACTGAATGTAAAACTATTTGGGGACAACACAGAGGGTTAAATCAGTTCTTTGCCCCATCCTTAAAAATGAGTAGTCTTGTTTTGAAAAGCATAACTCTTATTGGTAATTCTAGTGACCTGAATTTATTTTTGGCCCTAACTCCTTAGAAATATTATTGGGATTTAATTTGTAAGTCTATTGACTATTTCTAAATATTAAATTTAAATTGGTTTAGGAAATATATAATCTATTTATTACTTATCTGGCTTAATGTCAAATATTCACTGCATTTTGGTTTTAATATCACTTCTCTGGGGTCTGTCACCGTTAGGTGTCATGGTTCCTTCTCTCTCAGGTACTTATTTATATGTCAAAGAAAACTGGACTTGTCTTCAAGCACAAAAGAAGAAGTATTTCTTGTCCTTGCAGCTCTCTCTGGCTTTATTTTCTGTTATCCAAGGAGCAAGCCATCAAAAATTAATGTTGAGAGATGACAAGTATCTTGGCCATTCACATCAGTAGCAAAAATAATATTTTTTTCATGGACTTTGTACTTCCATAAGTGTGAATTATTCATGAAGTGGCAGTTTGGGTAAAAGTCAGTTCAATGATAGATTTGCGCCAGTGCTAGAAAATTTGCTAAGGAAAGCTACAATATCATAGGGCTTTAACATTTAGTCATACAGTTAAAATGTACCTCTATTCTTTCACTCTTGAACTCAACTTCTTAAAGTTTGTAGGTTAAAATTTTATCGAGAACCAATCATTTCCTAAACTAGAACTGACCTTTAGTATTGAATTATTAAAGATGATAACCCCTAGGGATCTACCAAGAAAAAAGAACAGCATTTTGCCTAAGAATCAGTTAACTTATTTTCCATGTCCTAAGAAAAGAGACAGAAATTACAAGCTAGCACCTACTTAGCCTTCCAAGATATACACTTAGCTTGAGCTCCAGAAAAAAACAGAAAGGAATAACCAAGGCCACAGTGGTTGATTTAGGAGAACAAAGAAAGGTCAGTCATTCATACTGTCCTCCGGAGAATTCCCTCCACCGAGTGTACTCTCATTTGTCTCAAGGTAACAAATATTCAACTAAACCTAGCTTTGGTCTTGGTCCAAGCCCTTGAAAAGAAACTAGCCACCATTAAGTCACATGACTTGTTTATGCTTTTCCAAGTGATTTCTTAGAGATAAGTTGAATTTCTTTTTTCTGTCTCCAGTAAAGTACTTTTAAGCAGTCCAGCATTAAAATGATCAGAAGCTAGTAAGAAAGGATCCAGTAAGGTAGCACAAAACAAGGCTTATTGAATGGTAGAGGTGAGAAGGTACAACCAGAAACACTAAAAGGAAAATTCAAGTGAATGAAAGGGGAAACCAGTTGGAGAAAGTTCATTACAGGTTTTCTACAGACATTAAGAAATAGCCCAGAAAGACCTTGTTTTTGTATGTGAAGTGAAGTGAAAGTCGCTCAGTTGTGTTTGACTTTGTATAGTCCTTGGAATTCTGTAGGCCAGAATTCTGGAGTGGGTAGCCTTGCCCTTCTCCAGGGTATCTTCCCAACCCAGGGATCGAACCCAGGTCTCCTGCATTGCAGGCAGATTCTTTACCAACTNGACTTTGTATAGTCCTTGGAATTCTGTAGGCCAGAATTCTGGAGTGGGTAGCCTTGCCCTTCTCCAGGGTATCTTCCCAACCCAGGGATCGAACCCAGGTCTCCTGCATTGCAGGCAGATTCTTTACCAACTAAGGCATAAGGGAAGCCTATTTTTGTATAGTTCAACAAATGATGTGGGAGTGGGGACTGTCATAAAATATTTCAAAATGTATGGCAAAAACCATCACAATATTGTAAAGTAATTATCCTCTAACTAAAATAAATTAATTTTTTTAAATGCAGGAATTTCTTGTATGAAACACATTATGCAAACCAAATTTAAGAAGCTAAACTGATATCTCTTCTGTCAGTGTGTCTTTTCTTGGTGCTTATTTTCCCTTGTTATTTTAGGGAAAATTGCTTTGAAATGGAATTTTCCAAATTGCCATGACCTTCGGAATCATGCTTGAGGATAGTCTCAAAGGAAAAAAGCTGAAAATACACAAGTTATTCTAATGCTTTGGATTGTCTTTCACGCTGTTTATATTCTCTTCTGGGAATAAATGTAGATGGCTCAATCAAGAGGCGTTTTCTCCCAGTACATCTAAGAGGTTAAAAGACATTCAGGACATCACTGCTGCTGCTAAGTCACTTCAGTCGTGTCTGACTCTGTGCGGCCTCATAGACGGCAGCCCACCAGGCTCTACCCAGGGATCAAACCCAGGTCTCCCACATTGTAGGCAGATTCTTTACCAGCTGAGCCACAAGGGAAGTCCAAGAGTACTGGAGTGGGTAGCCTATCCCTTCTCCAGGGGATCTTCCCAACCCAGAAATCGAACCGGGGTCTTCTGAAATGCAGGAGGATTCTTTACCAACTGAGCTAGTAGGGAAGCCCAAGATGATGCTTGGCCTTACTTAATTGCCTTGGCGCCCTTTTTGAAAATCAATTGACCAAAAATGTAAGGGTTCTCTTCTTATTTAGTGGTTTGTTATGTGCTTATTCTTTTGAAATTAAGGCAGAAAAACTCTCAGACAAGTGTGACCAAAAAGTCTTTGAAGAGTTATAAAGAAGGCATTCTAGGAAAATGGTGCTAGAGAGGATGCCCACCTCCCCTGGAGAGGCTGCAGTCCTGCCGAATGTGCCACAGACGTGGAGAAACAGCCGTGTTAGGGGAGTCAGACTTGGATCCGTGACCTGAGGCTCTACCTCCCCATCTGTGAACGGTCCAATCTCACCGACCAGGGCTGTCGGCCACCTCAATCAATAGAAACTGATCAGAGGCAAGAAATACAGGAAGGTTTTACTGGGGTCCCTGATGCAGCAGAGGGGAACAAGAACAAATAACAGGTGCCCTTGCTAGCCGGGCTCACCGAGGTGTGAGCAGTTGGTTGTTTCTATGGGGTGAGGGTAGGGGTGTGTCCAGGGTCAAGCTGGAGGCTTGGCTTAGGTGGTTTGCGCACCCTTCTGGTGGTGCTGTGTGCAGTACTCTGCTTTTGCTCCTGACTTTCTGCTTTTGCTCCCCACCCTTCAGAAGTGGAAGTAGGGGCTCTTTGGTCTCTTTGTATCTTGTTGTCCATAATTTTCCCCAGTTGCACAGGCACACAGTTCTTTTTAGTCCCTTATAGTTTCTTTGTATTTTTGCTTGAGGAGGAGATGTTTGTCCAGGTGCAAGCACTGCAGCAAAGGGTCCTGGTCCTAGGACCCCGCCTGTTTTACCAAGTCCAGGAGAAAGTTATGTTTTGCCTCTTCGTGAGGTTTTGGGTTCCATCCTACTTAGTTATGTGGGGGAGGATGGGGTATGCTGCGTGGCTGTCTCTCTGAGCCTTTCTGTGAGATGGGAGTGATTTGGGGAAAAGAGATGAATCAGTGTGAATATGCTCTATAAGCTTTGAAATGTTACTGACATTACCGGTGGTGACGACACTGGTGATGGTGATGATACCAAAAGGCAGACTCTCAGGTTTGGGACTTCAAAGGCAGCCATCTTGACCCCATCCCAATGCTGGGTCATTTCTCCGATATTCCTACAAAGTAGCCACCCAGTCTGAGCCTCTCTAGTGACAGAGAGCTCAGAACATCCTGAGAAGTCTGTTCTGTATTTGGCGTCTCTACTTGTTAGAAAGGGCTCTCTCCTCTAGAGCGGGACAGTCCTAACTAATCTGCTATCAGCCATGCCAGCACGGTAAGAGGTGCTTCCACACAGCTTCTTTCTGATCTTTCAGATAACCCTGGGAGGCCAATACACTACTAGGCACCGGCATTTAACAAGGGGGGAAACGGGCTCAGAGAGGTTAAGTGGCTTGCTCAGGAGCCCACAACCAGTAAAGACAGATGCAGGCATGATTTGGACCTGAGTCCATCTGACTTCAAAACCCACACACCTGAGCTCTGGGCTGTTTGGTAGCCTTCCCTCAGAGATTCCCAAGCAAGGGTCTCAGTTTGGTCCCTGGGGGCTACCCTTCTTATCCACACTGGCCCTTGACCACTGACCTCTGCCAGATGTTCATCTCACCAATGTCGCTGTGCAAAAGACGTCTCCCGACTACCACCCAAAGAAGGTGAGGAAGCTGGGCTTCTGCCCTCGGATATGGCCTCTGGGACTGGGGTGGGGTGGTGAGGAGGGAGAGCCCAGGAGAGTTCTCCAGGGAGGTCAGGTCACTGCCTGCTTTCAGGGCCCAGGGTAAGCATATACATGGAGGCCCACAGATCACGTGTTTAAATGTTTAAGAGTTACAAATCAAACCAGTACACCCTTTAACGATATGTGCTGTGTCGTCCTACCTTGACAGGCATATTATCTATCTACCTACCTAATAACCTGCCAGAAGACCAGGTTCCTATTTAGCATACTCAGATTTCTCAGAGTTAAGAGCCAGAACAGACGAGTACAGGAAGAGCTGGTCCCTGGCTCTCCAGCACCCTGTGGGGGCCTCCTGCAAACATGCACACACCCAGAGCAGCAAGCTGTGGGTGACTCCCTGGGTCTTGGGGTACCCACATGGTCAGTGCAATCTGTCCTCAAAGGGCAGGCCCAGGGAAGAGGCCGGTGCAAGGCATTTGGGCAGAGAATTCTGGGGTGGCGGATAGCAGGCGGTGCTCTAGAAAAAGAGGCCCAGGCTCTGGGTGGGCCACACCTCCTTGGGAGTCCAGATTCTCTGCCCTGTAAGGGTTCTGCTCATCCCAGGACTCAGGGCTGGCTCCCCTTGTCCAAGACTAAGGTCTGTGCTAATGGCGAATGGCCGTCCGGGCTGGCCAGGTCTGGGCTGATTAAAGCTTCCTCTCTCAACCTGGTGGCGGGGTCCAGGGCTGCAAGTGGATGCTGCAACGCTTCCGGCAGTACCTGGCGTCCAAGCACGGGCCCGAGGCAGTAGAGACGCTTTTCAGCGAGATGGACAGCATTTTCATCAGAAGCCTGCAGAGCGTGCAGAAGGTGATTATCAGCGACAAGCACTGCTTCGAGCTGTATGGCTACGACATCCTCATAGATCAGGACCTCAAGCCGTAAGTGGATGGGCTGGTGGCCCGGAGAGCGTGGGGGTTGCAGGGGAGGGGGGATGTTTTACACACTCTGCACCTAGACTGCCTCGCTTTAAGCTCAGCTCTGTAACTTCCTAGCTGGGCATTCTTCCCTTCTCTGAGCCTTGGCTTGCCTGTCTGTAAAATGGTCACTGTGCAGAGAGGAATGTTATGAGGAAGAAATGAGCCCCATGCTCGACACGGTGGCCTTTCCCAAGCATCTGCTGAGTCAGCGATCCTCCCCTCCCATCAGGCAAGAAACTTCCCCTCTAGTGAATCCTGGTGCTTTGAGGATGCAAAGGGCTGGGCAAGGGAGTATTGTTACGTCAATTCCCAGAATTTTGTGCCTTCCTACGGTGCTCACGAGGAGGCTGAACACACCTGAGCTGTCAGGGAACACACTGATGGCCTTTGGGTGATACAACCGGGCACAGAAGCCCAGTGGGGTGGTCCAGGCAGCGTGAGGTCATGCAGTAAGTCCAGGGCTGAGCTGGGCCCAGAGCCCATGTTCCTGGACTAAGCAGCTTCCACCAGCACTGTGGCTCCTGGACCCAGCCCTCTCCCCAGGGCCACTGTATCGCTCTTGGGGCCTTTCTGAGCCAGGAGTACGAGCCCTAGAGCAAGACCTAAGTCAGGCCCAAGTTTAAGAGAAACCAGGGCCAGGCACCAGCAGGTCTCTCTCCTTTGCCCTCTGGGATGCAAGCTGTGCTACAGGCATTAACGTGGACACCGATGGGGGAAATGAGCTTAGGAGGAGGCAGTAGATAGGAAAAGGGGGTCCCAGTCTCTCGCTGACCTGCTGGGTGAGCCCTCCTCCCCCTGTGCCCCAGATTCCTGTCTGTCAACTAACAGGGCTGCAGAAGACCAGAGGTCACAGGCTGGAAGCCCTTGGGCTGCTTTTGGCCTGCAGACACTTTGAGTTTGACCTTCAGAATGTTTTTTTTCATTGGGTTGATTTTCATCAACCATCTCCCATAACTGGAAGACGTTTGAACCATCNCCCTGTGCCCCAGATTCCTGTCTGTCAACTAACAGGGCTGCAGAAGACCAGAGGTCACAGGCTGGAAGCCCTTGGGCTGCTTTTGGCCTGCAGACACTTTGAGTTTGACCTTCAGAATGTTTTTTTTCATTGGGTTGATTTTCATCAACCATCTCTCATAACTGGAAGATGTTTGAACCATCGGGATGTTTTGGAAGAGTCAGAGGGTCTTAGAATTCTGGGTTCATATGCGCACAGGGCAACACTCTGCTTGAGCTCCCAGAGCCACCCCTTCAGAGGTGGAACGCTCTCCTCAGCCTACAGGCCTACCCCTCCCTGCCCCTCCCTCCCTACCCCCCTGACTTGGCAGGCTGGTTACCATCTTTTAAAAGCCATCTTTTATTTAATACTTTTATTGATTTGTCTGCATCTGCGCTTCATCGCAGCGTATGGGCTAGTTGCCCCCATGCATGTGGGATCTTGTTTTTTTTAATTGGCCTGTAACATTTTAACATATTTTTCAACGTCAGTTTTTACAGATAATACACATTTAAAAATTTTTAGTACTAGACAAAAATACCTAGTTCCAAAATTTGAAAAGTCCAAATATCAGTGTTTGAAGAAAGGTATTAAGAATGCATGTGGGATCTTAATTCCCCCACTAGGACTGAACCCATGGCCCTGGCATTAGAAGGTGGATTCTTAACCACTGGACCACGAGGGAAGTCTCCTGGTTACCATTTATAGACAAATGTTCGCTAGGAAAGTTTCTCTCAAACTCCAGCTCTTTTTAAAGAAGCCAAAGGAGTAATCATCACGAGGTCACAAAATTGTTCTTACCCCCACCAGCTTGCTTCATTTAAGTTACCACCTGGACCCTGTGGGGGTTTCAAGTGTGTGACAGTTTTCAAAAGTTTTAGTCCCTGAAACCTTTCTTCAGATCGAAACGTAGAGACAGCAGCGCTGGTTGAATTGAGGGTGGGGCCCAGGCACCTCATTTTGTCTCTCGTGAAATTCCAGGGACCAGACAACCTTAAGATTTTCCATTCCCTTCCCTGCCCAGGTGGCTCCTGGAGGTCAATGCGTCCCCATCACTGACAGCCAGCAGCCAGGAGGACTATGAGCTCAAGACTTGCCTCCTGGAAGACACCCTGCACATTGTGGACATGGAGGCCAGGTGAGAGAGGGCAGCCTCGCTCATACACCTGCTCATACACCCCTGTACCTCACCATCAGGGCTCCCACCGAGGAGAGAGAACTTGGAACCCTGGAACTTGAGAGGACCTCAGAGATGTCTCTGGCCCCTCCACCCTTCCCTGCTCCACCATTTCACAGGTGGGGAAACTGATGTTCACACAGGATCAGGTCCTGGCCCAAGGACCCAGCCCCGACCCAGCAGAGCAGGGCCAACTACAGCTTTCTGAGATTCAGTCCCACAGGATTTCCTCAACTTTTCCTGACTGTGGGACCCTGACCCAGTCACTTCTCCTCTCTGAACCTCAGTGTCCTCATCTGTAAAGTGGGAGATTTCATATCTAACTTTCAGGATTGTTAATTTACAAAGGTAATTTATTTTAACATGTCTAACTCACAGTAAGTAGCTGTGAAAAGAAGAGAGGCAAAAAGCAAAGGAGAAAAGGAAAGATATAAGCATCTGAATGCAGTAGAAAAATAGAAATTAAATATATTTTCACTTCTGCGTGAAACCATGGTTCTATGTACCTTTACCTCAGCCACGATCCAAAGAAGGCCCAGAAGACAGTAATAGAAAGACAACAGGGAGAAAGTCATATGGCACAAACCAAAACAAAATATGCTAAGTAAGGATGTGATTGGATTCAGTTTAGTCACCATTGGTGATCTGAACAAGGGAGAATGGGATGCCATATTCTTAATGTAAAAGTTTATATCTAAGACCCTCTGCCAGCCCGTCAGCATACTTTCAAGTTTCCTTGTTATCTAGCCCCTTCTTCCCTCGGTAGGCACCAGGGTTCTCTTTCTTCACCTTCTGTCTCCAATCCCACTTCCACTGTACCTAAGTTCTAGCTGTCTTGACCTTCTTTCTGTGCTCCAGGTGTGTTATACTCTTCCCAGACTTTGATAGTATCATCTATGCCAATTCTCAGTTGCTCTTTCATCTAGAACACTATCCTTATGCACAAGATATCCCTTAAAGTCATCCTAATTTAAGATGTCTTCTTAGCTCGTGTGGGTGTATGAGTCAAATCAGGCCAGTCGGATTCTCTTCTGGGAATTTGGTTTGGAATCTAAAATAATAGTCCATTTCTGTTCTTATTGGAAATTGGAAGAGAGGTAGACTCATCTGGGCTTCCAGTGTGAGGCATTCATATTCTGCCATATGCATGTAGACATAACAACGGTGATGATGATGATCAAATCCAGGCTGCAGAGAGTGAGAAAGGTGCCCAGAAAGAAGCAAATATGCTAGATCATGTGATTTCAGGAAGACAGAGGAGAAGAACCAGCTGCCTTTCTTTGTGACAGCTCTGCTTCCTACCCTTTGGGTTTCCCAAGAATTACCTCTACCCATATGTTAAATAACCAATTTTTGCTGCCCTCAGTGGGTTCCTGTTACTTGCAACCAAATAATTCTTGACTCAGACCGTCCTCCTGTGTGTGCTTGTAGCACTCTGTCCTTTCTCTACCATTATAGATGCTACTACTTCGCATTAGCTTACTTATTGACCTAAAATTTTCACTGAGCTATGCCTCCATATTACAGGACTAAATGTGTCAGGGTCATAAAATCTATCATGATGCATTTAAATATAAGAAAATACAAATTGTTGAATGAATGATTTCTTACAAAACCCATCCTGAAGCTACTTGGCTTGGGTATACCATGGGGCAGTCTCAATTTTCTTTCTTATGTGGCCGTCTAAGGTTTCAAGAGGCTTCCCAGGTGGCTCTAGTGGTAAAGAACCCATCTGTCAGTGTAGGAGATATAAGGGGCATGGGTTCGATCCCTGGGTCAGAAAGATCCCCTGGAGTAGGAAATGGCAACCCACTCTAGTATTCTTGCCAGGAGAATCCCAGGGACAGAGGAGCCAAGGAGACTACAGTCCATGGGGTCACAAAGAGCCAGACATGACTGAAGCAACTTAGCACACCCAGGGTTTCAAGTCAAGTCATAGCCCTTGATTCCAAACATTGTTCCAGTGTATAACAAGAAGAAAGCATTCTGTATATAGGAGTATTGTCTAAGAATTATTCATGAATTTGTGGAGGTAAGATTAGGGCTACACAGGCTTTTATGTTTTGTCCCCAATTTAAAATAGTGAAAATATAGAAATGTTGTCAATATACAAATAAGGAACATGAAACTTTTAAAAAGAAATCCAGTGTTTTTGTCTTAGTCACTTACCTGATTCTGATAATCACCTGGAGAGCATTTTAAAAATACAGATTTTGGATTCCACCACAATTTCAATGAAAATTGTTATAAAGCTTTTTGAATGATTCTGAGTTCCAGAGAATTTTCTTGCCTACATCATCCTGAGTTGCTCTTAGATCAAGTTGGAAAAAAACATCTTTAGGAGTTATAGACATCCACAATGTAAAAATATATAAATTAGACCTTATGGTAACTGCTATCACCCATTCAATTCATTCATAAATAATTTATCAAACATTTCCTCTATCTACTTCAGGAGTCTTCTTAAGAACATGTTCAAGGTAGAATTGGAGTTTTGGGGTCAACCTAAGAGCAGTATGATTATTAGAAAACAACAGCAATTCTTAAACAATCTTCTTTATACCCTTAACTCATCAAATTTCTGCAGTGAATACTTGTCTGAAAATGAAATGGTACCATTGCTATTTAGCTCATTAAAAAATTCCTCAATGTTTAACCCACCCCAAATGCCATTCTCAATAAAAATGTCTTGGATTAAAAAGAGCTCCAAATGAAAAGGGAAGTCAGTGGGCCCTTAAAGTTCTTGGGTCTCTGAAATAAATGTAAAACATAAAACTATAAAACTTGTAGAAACCAAAATGGGAGAAAATCTTCAGCATCTAGGGCTAGGTGAAGATTTTCTAGTCTTGCCATTAAAACAGAATCCGTAAGAGGGAAAATTGATCAATTGGACCTAATCAGAATTAAAACGTTTGCTTTATGAAGCTAATTTGAAGATGGTGGGTAAAAAGCAAACTGCAGACTAGGAGAAAATACTTGCAAACCACATGTGCAACAAAGAACTTATATCTAGACCATATAAGTTTTTCAAATTCAACAGTAAAAAATATAAAACAATCCAATTAGAAAATGGACAAAAGATGTGAACACCCATTTCACTGAAGAGAAGGCAAAGAAGCACATGAAAAGATATTCAACATCATTAACTATTAAGGACATATAAATTTAAAGCCCCAATGAGATACAACTACACAACTGTCAGAATGGCCACAGTAAAAATGAGTGATAACGGCAAATGCTCATGAGGATGCAGAGGAACTGAATCACGCATTTTTTTGCTGGTTGCAATGTAAAAGGGCACAGCCTCTCTGGAAAATGGTTTGGCTGTTTCTAATAAAACTGAACTTGCCATATGACTCAGCAATTGTACTCCTGGGCATTTACTACAGAAAAATGAAAAAAAGTGTGTGTTACATAAAGTCATTATAAGAACTTTCACAGCATCTATGTTAATAATAGTCCAAAACTGGAAACAATTCAAAAGTCCTTCCATGGATGAATTGTTAAATACCATGGTATACTCATACTGTGGAATACTATTGAGCAATACGAGGAACAAGCTATTGGTATATACAATCTGGTGGACAGAAAAATGCCCCCCCCCACCAAAAAATTGTATGCTTTCTGATCTCTGGAACCAGTGAATATGTTATATTACATGGCAAAGGGACTTTGCAGATATAAAGTTACAGACCTTAAAATAAGGAGAGTCTTTTGGATTATTTGAGTGGGTCCCATCTAATCACATGAACTCTTCAAATAATTTTCTCTGGCTGGAGTGGAAGTGATATGTCAGAAATCATAAAGATTCCAAGTGTGAGAGGGACTCATCTGTTATTGCTGGGGGAGCGCCAAATGGAAAGTATACAAAGGATGCAGGCAGGCTCTCAAGCAAAGACTTCTCCCCGCCGACAGCCAGCATGGAAATTGGGACCTCTGTCCTACAAGTGCCAGAAACTGAATTTGACCAACAACTTGCACAAACTTGGAACCACTTTATCCCCAGAGCCTTACAGAAAGGCACACAGCCTTGATTTATGCCTTGTCAGATTCTAAGCAGAGGTCCAGTTGAGCTGTTCTTGGACTTTTGACCTTCAGCAGTGTGAGATAAAAGGTGTTTGTTGCTTTAAGTGGCTGAATTTGTGGTAATTTGGTACAGCAACAATAAAAAACTAGTATAGCAATAACTTGGGTGGATTCCAAGGGAAGTTTGCTGAGTGGAAAAAAAAAAAAAGCCCAGTCTCGGAGTGACAAAATTATGGAGATAGAAAACAGATAACTGGTTGCTAAAGGTTAGAAGGAAGTGGGGAGGGAGGTGGAGGTGACTGTAGCTAGCATGATGTGTTCTCGTGATAATGAGATTATTGTGTAATCTGCAGTTACACAAATCTACACAAGTGATACTGTCTACACACAAATCTACACAAGTGATAAAACTGCATGCAACTGATTACATACACGCTCATGAGTGCATGTAAAATTGGTGAAACCTAAATAAGGTCAGTGGGCTGTATCAATGTCAATATCCCAGTTATGATATTACCCTTTAAGGGATTCTTGCCCACAGTAGTAGATATAATCGTCATCTTAATTAAATTCCCCCAGAAGGCAATGGCACCCCACTCCAGTACTCTTGCCTGGAAAATCCCATGGATGGAGGAGCCTGGTAGGCTGCAGTCCATGCTAAGGGTCAGACACAACTGAGCAACTTCCCTTTCGCTTTTCATTTTCATGGATTGGAGAAGGAAATGGCAACCCACTCCAGTGTTCTTGCCTGGAGAATCCCAGGGACAGGGGAGCCTGGTGGGCTGCCATCTATGGTGTTGCACAGAGTCAGACACGACTGAAGTGACTTGGCATTCCTATCCATTTTAGTTCACTGATTCCTAAGATGTCAATGTTCACTCTTGCCACCTCCTGTTTGATTGTGTCCCATTTACCTTGATTCATGAAACTAACATTCCAGATTCCTATGCAATATTATTCTTTATAGCATCACACTTTATTTTCAGCACTAGACTCATTCACAACTAAGCTTTATTTCTGCTTTGGCCCAACGGCTTCATTCTTTCTGGAGCTATTAGTAATTGCCCCCTGTTCTTCCCCAGTAGCCTACAGGACACCTTCTGACCTGGGGGGCTCATCTTCCAGTGTCATATCTTTTTTTGTTTGTTTTCATGCTGTTCATGGGGTTCTTATAGCAAGAATATTACCTTAGAGTTATGATGGTGCCATTGAGGGAAACTGGATTAAGGGTACATGAGGATCTCTCTGTATTATTTCTTACAATTGCATGTGAATCTACAATTATTTCAACTTTAAAAGGCTTTTTAAAAATGATTTGATATAAAATACATATGTTAAAAGTAACATTTTATTACTATCTATGTATTAATGATATAAAGCCACTATCTTCACTTAAAAATTAATATAGTGAAAACAATAGAATTAAGTACATTAGAACATCACTCTTTTCATTTTAAAATGAGCTGAGGAGTATAGTGAAGTTCAGTCCTGCCAATGTCTTGTTTAGTTGCTTTTGCAATATTAGAGTTGTCTTTCAGCAACACTTTTTCTGCAGAAATCTCTTTAGAGGACATTTGCCCTTTTGGTGACAAATAGTTTAGTTAAAACTGGATCATAGAATTCACAAATCCACTTAACATAATAAGTTAGCTTTTTGTTGTGGCTGTAACAAATTACTACACATGTAGTGGCTTGAACAATACAAACATTACTTATTACGCTATGGATGGAGATTGAAAACCTAAAATGGGTCTCACTGAGCTGATATCAAAGTGTCAGCTGGAATGTGTTCTTTATGGAGATTGCAAGAATGACTCTGTTTCCCTGACTGTTCCAGCTTCTAGAAGCCACCATGTTCCTTGGCCTGTGGCCCCCTTCCAGCAGTCACATCACTCTGACCTCTTGTCACATCTTTCACTGAGATGCTCCTGCCTCCCCAGTTCATTTACTATGAGGACCTTGGTGATTACATTGGGTCCATCCAGTTAATCCAGATACTCTCCCCATCTCAAGTCTTAATCAGATGGGCAAAGTTCCTTTTGTCACGTGAGGTAATCTGTTCCCAGGTGCCAGGGGTTCCTGGACAGATTTGGGAATCGGCATTGTTCTGCCAGCTACAAAGGACATGCACAAAGTGCAGTGTGTGTGGGATGTGTGGGAATGTGTCCCGATGGGTGGGAACTCCATGTCACCTAGTTGTGGTACCAGCATGCCCCTCAGAACATCTCACTGCTAAGTTCCATGACCATTTCAGATACAGACTAGAGAAATCATCAGTTTAATTCCTGTATTAAATACTGTGAAGGCGTAATATCTTTTTTAAAGTTTATACATTTTATAGACAGACAGACATTCCAACATTCTCTCTCCAGGCCTCACCTGATTGCTGTGGACCCCTGAGATAGAGGGCTCCAGTTGGAGGCCACTGCTCTAAATAACCAGTATTTAACATTTCCTCATATCTGTGCAGCAACACTCAATTTACACACTGTGGTCATAGTGTTTCACTCTGTGGCATTGTTAATTCCACGAAAACAACACTGAGAAGCAGATAAATTTTACACTTTATAAGTGGAGTTTTTTTAAGCTCAGAGAAGTTCAGGAACTTGATGAAGGACAAAGCTATTTTAGCTTCACTGCTAGGTGAAGAACCTCACTTCATACCAACGCTCGCAGCTCCTTCACAACACTGAGAATGGATTCTGGGTAAAGAAGGAACAGATTTTCAGTATTTGGGGAGAGCATCCTAAACCTTCGGAATGCAGCAGTAGTAACAGCAGCAAAAGCAGTCTGGTTCAAAATGCAGAGTAATTTCCTGTTAATTACTGAGATGGCAACCAATTTCCTGATGCATAGAACTTCTATATGACCAGGACCAAGTCCAGTAACAAAATCATTGGGGCTCAAAGAAGCTGGGACTGTGCAATAAAGAAAAGCTCTATTATTTTGAGTACATTTTCTTCTTTTGTATTTTATTAGGTCACAAATAGTTCTAGAGTTTTTTTTTCTGTGGCTGTCTTTTGGCGAGGACATTACAAATGATAGTGATTCCATGACAGACATTCTTTCTTCCTAAATGGCTCAGAGAACTCCAGAGGACACAAGGCTATTTTTATTCACTGGAGCATGGGCGTCAGTAAGACAGAACTGCTGGGCTGGTGTCCTTCTGATAAAGGGAACAAATGCATTTATAAGCCCTCTTGAAAGGATGGAACAAGCTCATGGAAAATCAGGGAGAAGCAGATGTAATTATACAGAGAATCACAAGACACAGACTTGGAGATAATTTGGAACAGTGTGACCGAGCAGGAGAGGAATATGGAAATTTGTAACTGATAAACAACAGATAATGTGTGCATGCATACTCAGTGGTTCCTTTGTGGCTGACTCTTTGCAACCCCATCGACTATAGCCTGCCAGGCTCCTCTGTCCATGGAATTTTTCAGGCAAGAATACTGGAATGGGTTGCCATTTCCTACTCCAGGGGATCATCCCGACCCAGGGATTGAAACCTTGTCTTCTGCATTGGCAGGCAGATTCTTTAACACTGCGCCACCTGGGAAGCTAAAGTTGTCAGTTCAGTTGCTCCATCACGTATGACTCCTTAAGACCCCGTGGACTGCAGCACGCCAGGCTTCCCTGTCCATCACCAACTCCTGAATCTTGCTCAAACTCATGTCCATCGAGTTGGTGATGCCATCCAACCATCTTATCCTCTGTCATTCCCTTCTGCTCCTGCCTTCAGTCTTTCCCAGCATCAGGGTCTTTTCCAATGAGTCAATTCTTCACATCAAGTGGCCAAAGGATTGTCATTTCAGCTTCAGCATCAGTCCTTTCAATGAATATTCAGGACTAATTTCCTTCAGGATTGACTGGTTGGATCTTCTTGCAGTCCAAGGGACTCTCCAGAGTCTTCCCCAACACCACAGTTCAAAAGCGTCAATTCTTCTGCGCACAGCTTTCTTTATAGTTCAACTCTCACATCCATACATGACTACTGGAAAAACCATAGGTTTGACTAGACGGACCTTTGTTGACAAAGTAATGTCTCTGCTTTTTCATATGCTGTCTAGGTTGGTCATAGCTTTTCTTCGAACGAGCAAGTGTCTTTTAATTTCATGGCTGCAGTTACCATCTGCAGTGATTTTGTAGCCCCCCAAAATAAGTGTCTCACTATTTCCACTGTTTCTCTGTCTATTTGCCATGAAATGATGGGACTGGATGCCATGATCTTGGTTTTTTGAATGTTGAGTTTTAAGCCAACTTTTTCACTCTCATCTTTCACTTTTATCAAAAGGCTCTTTAGCTTTCTTCACTTTCTGCCGTAAGGATGGTGTCATCTGCATAACTGTTATTTATATTTCTCCCAGCAGTCTTGATTCTAATTTGTGCTTCAGTTGTAGCTGGGCTGAATTTTGAGAAGTGATTTGAGAGATCTAATGGACAGGTTATCTACATGGTATTTAATGGAGTTTAGCTCCTACATTGACTTGTTTATTATTCTTTTAAATTAAAAATGAAAAAAAAATTGGGCTGCACTGTGTAGCATGTGAAATATTAGTTCCCCAACCAAGGATTGAACCCATGCCCCCTGCATTGGAAGAATGGAGTCTTAACCACTGGGCCACCAGGGAAGTCCCTGATTTACTCTAATATTTAACTAAATGTTAATTTTGACCCCATACATCATTTTATATATTCAATCCATGGGTTGGAAACACTGATCTTCAGACTGCTGAAGAGCAAATTAATTAGACCTGGAAATGGTTTTTAAGCTACAAGTAACAAGAACCAAATATTAGAAAGTGGCACTAAGACTACAGCTTGTAAAGAGTGTATAGGTTTCAGTTTGCTGGAATAATTACCCATATGCTAGAGTTGCATATGCAAGCCAAATCTCCTAATCGATTTACTTCAAAAATAACAATGAGGTCACATTACATTAGCAAGGGGAAATGGAAACCAGAATTAATTATCTCGATACCATAAACTAGAGTAAACAAATGTTGCTTCAATTATCTGATTCTTTCACTTGGGATGCGAATGATCTGAATTGCATTGTTCCTGAATTTCACATTGCTGAATTAGACAGTCTGAAAGACTCAGAAAACCAGATTTTCCTGGAGGATTTTTTGTGAGTGACTCCCATACACTTGAATTTGCTAGAATGTGACTTACAAATAAGCTTGTATACTGGCCAAGAATGTGGCCAGCTTCTTGACTTTCTAGTTTTATAAGAATGCAAGGTGAAATTGTCAAAATGCTATTTTCCTAACTGTCAACCAATTCAGAGTTACCATTATAGGAAAACAAAATGGTCTGTAGGAAGCAGGGTGAACACATTCACTGTAATTAGATTTTTACCACAGTAATAGTTCTGAACCTTCCAATTTCACAGGTATGGAAAATTTAGAAAACACTTAATTTTAGATCTATATATGACAGATTGCTCAAAAGGCTGGGAATACAAGTGAAGAGGAAATCACTTTGGACCTGCTGAAGTTTACTTTTATTTTTCAAGGGCTTTTGTGTTAAAGATGACTGAAAATTTTAAAGCCAGATGGAATTAGAGTTACTTCATCTAGTGGTGTTTACTCACCAGTCATGAGATTAAGTGGGCTGCTTGCCTATAAGTTTCTATCTAATTTCTCTATCTTCACATAGGAAAAAAGCTTTCCAGGGTTTAGGGGACTCTAGTTTTTATTTTTTAAGTGTAATTTCTAGACCCTGCCATGGATTTTCTGATTGAACAATTCTGTGGTATGATCCTTAATCTGTACTTTTTCACTTGAACCACCTATTTGTGGAAACCTGGGATGCTCACAGAGTCTCTTTACTTTGGAGGTGCTGAATCTGAAGACTCTTAATCCAGGGTGAGGTCAGATGAGGGAGGGAAGAGGATCCAAGCTCCCTGATTTCTAATTTCTTTCTGATACTCACTAACCAGCCTGCTGACAAAATCCTTTCTACCCCATGTGTATGTGGAGTGAGAGGAGTGGGAGGAGGTGTGGATTCTCAACCCCTTATCTTCACAGAGGGGAGACTATTAACAGTAGGGATTGGTAATTTACCTTTTTCTCTTCCCCAGGAAATTTTAAAACCAAGGGAAAAGTTTAACTGGCTGATAATTTAATAAATGAAATCTTATGGATTAGATAGCATCTTAATATCTCTTCTGGCCCTAATTCTCTATGCTTCTGTAATTTAGCAACACAGGAATCCACTGGCACTGGCACTTTCATTTCTTACGATGGTTTCCCCCAGAAGCTTCCTCATCTGAAAGAAACTTACATTCCTCCTCTTTCTTTCTACTTAGCTTTTCTCATCTGAAAGGATAACTACACACTTAACATGCAAAACCTTTCTCTCCCTGCCTTTGGCACTTGCTTAACACTTTCCAAATTAAATCTACAGATAGCGTCAGGGGCTGGGCCTGCAGCTGGTTTAGCATAAATGCAACAGCACCACCTTGTGTTGTGTTCCTGGGAAAATTTCCCTCCAACAGGACAAAAGCATGGGTGAGGAGGGGTGGAGCAGAATGCACCAAGGAGACCGGTTTTCTCTACTGAAAACAGTGCTGCATCAATCCCCTAGAAAAATTTTGTCCACTGTGTGCATGCCATGTCGCTTTAGTCGTGTCCGACTCTTGGCGACTCCATTGACTATAGCCTGCCAGGTTCCTCTGTCCATGGGAATCTCCAGGCAAGAACCCTGGAGTGGGTTGCCATGCCCTCCTACAGGGGATCTTCCCTACCCAGGGTTTGTCCACTATCAACCTATAATAATTTTCTCCTATTATATATGTATTTAAATATACATTAAATATATCTCTATATTAAATATCATATATATATATATATATATAAAATCTAAAAGGTGGTTGGGAATTGGAAGAGCAGAAATAAGCATGTATTAATACAAGTTTCAGTTCAGTTCAGTTCAGTCGCTCAGTCGTGTCCAACTCTTTGTGACCCCATGAATCACAGCACACCAGGCCTCTCTGTCCATCACCAACTCCTGGAGTTCACTCAAACTCACATCTATCCAGTCGATGATCCATCCAGCCACCTCATCCTCTGTCACCCCCTTCTCCTCCTGCCCCCAATCCCTCCCAGCATCAGTCTTTTCCAATGAGTCAACTCTTCTCATGAGGTGGCCAAAGTATTGGAGTTTCAGCTTTAGCATCATTCCTTCCAAAGAAATCCCAGGGCTGATCTCCTTTAGAATGGACTGGTTGGATCTCCTTGCAGTCCAAGGGACTCTCAAGCGTCTTCTCCAACACCACAGTTCAAAAGTATCAGTTCTTCGGCGCTCAGCTTTCTTCACAGACCAACTCTCACATCCATACATGACCACTGGAAAAACCATAGCCTTGACCAGACAGACGTTTCTTGGCAAAGTAATGTCTCTGCTTTTGAATATGCCATCTAGGTTGGTCATAACTTTCCTTCCAAGGAGTAAGCGTCTTTTAATTTCATGGCTGCAGTCACTATCTGCAGTGATTTTGGAGCCCCCCAAAATAAAGTCTGACACTGTTTCCACTGTTTCCCCATCTATTTCCCATGAAGTGATGGGACTAGATGCCATGATCTTTTTTTTCTAAATGTTGAGCTTTAAGATAACTTTTTCGCTTTCCTCTTTCATTTTCATCAAGAGGCTTTTTAGTTTCTCTTCACTTTCTGCCATAAGGGTAGGTCATCTGCATATCTGAGGTTATTGATATTTCTGCCGGCAATCTTGATTCCAGCTTGTGCTTCTTCCAGTCCAGCGTTTCTCATGATGTACTCTGCATATAAGTTAAATAAGCAGGGTGACAATATACACCCTTGACGTACTCCTTTTCCTATTTAGGCACGCATAATACCTTAGCATATTTTTAGAGGAAAAATTATAGTCAGTTTTAATTCCAGAACGCTCAATAGTAAATGCACATTTAATACCAATTCTTTTTCTAAAGATTCTCCTATATTCAGAGAGGTAACTTTTGAATAATGCATTTGTCTATTAATCAGAGGAAAGGATTTTTCACAAAACCTCTGTCATAATAGTTCTGTCATGGGTAAAAATAGGTCTATTATGGGTAAAATCTATTTCCCAAGTAGAGTTGTAGAGTATTATTTATATTTGAATCCTCTATGGGATAAACTGAAAAATT
This sequence comes from Oreotragus oreotragus, assembly GCA_006410675.1. NCBI lineage: Eukaryota > Metazoa > Chordata > Mammalia > Artiodactyla > Bovidae > Oreotragus > Oreotragus oreotragus. Next base: position 290,989 of record SJYX01002255.1, read on the forward strand.
TGTATCTGTCTATCTATCTATCTATCTATATATATATATGTTATCATGGGACTGAAGGACTATACTAAAAAAGACACCAAAATAGAAATATTGCCCCACTAAATACACTACTCTTGTATGATTTTTTTCACCAAAAACAACATAATTAATTAAGGAAAACTATTTTCAATTTCAATTCAAAATGTCAAGATTAGTATAACAAATTAGCAATTCTTTGTCCCTGAAGTCATCTGGAAAATTGAGTCTCAGTCCTTACAACCTACTCATGATTATAGGATGGAAAGTTACAGGACTAGAAAGCAGAAAACTAGAGCCTTGCTGAGACTTGTCACACAGCATACCTTACCCCAGAAAGTCTTGCAGAAGGCTCAGCAATGCTAATTTTAGTTGCAAAAGGAAGATTTTGTTTTCTAAGTTTATATGTTACTGTTGATAGGCTGCAGAGTATAAATTTACTCTGCTGAGATAATAACTTTGGATGAAGACTACAAATAAGAAGGAAAAAAAAAACCTCCCTTAATTAACCATATTGTTTCTGGTGAAAAGATCACACAAGCAGAATATTTGGTTGAACAATATTTCTATTGTTTGGATAAAAGTTTTTATATACTCCAATTAAATTACAACCTGATTTATAAAAACTGTAAATTTATGGTTAAAAACATGTAATATTCAAGTGTTAATTGTAAACTTGGTGGGCATTCAGCATGTATCAGTTGACAAATATGGCTCAGACGGTTAAGCGTCTGTCTACAATGCGGGAGACCTGGGTTCGATCCCTGGGTTGGGAAGATCCCCTGGAGAAGGAAATGGCAATCTACTCCAGTACTCNAACATGTAATATTCAAGTGTTAATTATAAACTTGGTGGGCATTCAGCATGTATCAGTTGACAAATATGGCTCAGACGGTTAAGCGTCTGTCTACAATGCGGGAGACCTGGGTTCGATCCCTGGGTTGGGAAGATCCCCTGGAGAAGGAAATGGCAATCCACTCCAGTACTCTTGCCTGGAAAATCCCATGGACAGAGGAGCCTGGTAGGCTACAGCCCATGGGGTCGCAAAGAGTCGGACACGACTGAGCGACTTCACTTTCACTTTCAAGCAAAGATATTCTAAAAAACCTCCAGGAGCTCTTCGCTGGCCTGCTGATTATAGCCTCTTGACTTGTCTTTCTAACCACTGTTGTTTTCCTGCACAAAACCTCTACCCCTTTCCCCAAACCTGCACTCAGGGTGACTCCCCACCAATGGGCAACTACCTAGAACAGAATGAGGACTTTATATTTGCTCCAAACCTTCTTTCCCTTCCATTAGATTTCCACTGAAATTTTATCTCATTCAAATGCCTTTCCTCCTTAGCAGAGAATTACTTCATACTCCTCACAAAATCCAAATGTAGTTAGCCTTTAGTCTTCACAAACAAACTTTCCATCTTGTCCATTACCTGCAGAAGCCAGGTTTATTTCTCCACTCCCCAGGTTCTATGGCTCAGTAACTTCAAGTGCATTTTAAATTAATTCAAATGAAACATTAATAGGAAAAGAAATAATTTTTAATTTCTGCAAATGCTTTTATTTTTACTCTGACATTTGATGGTTGGTAATAATAAGTCTGTCAGAGTCTTAGAGGCATTGCTCCTCTGTCTTTTGGATTCTGGTAAGTGTAATGCCTGCTTCTTTGTATTTGATCTATTCATTATTATTATTATAGATCTTTGTACTCTCTTAAAAACTTAGATTTTCTCATTATCGCTGCTGTTTTGAAACTTAATAATAATTGGCATTGTTATGAAATCTCCTTTTAAAAATTCTATAATGCATCCCAAAGCAAAAGAGAATTAAAAAAAAATTGGTAGTTGAATTATATCATTTGTTGTCTTTATCGTGGCCATTAACTATTTTATTTTTATCAAATATATATTAGAAATATTGAGAGAGGTCTAATTTGTGTCCTAAAAGATTACAGACAATTTTTAGTTTCTCTACTGCCAGCTATGTGTCTTCCTACTCGGGGCAAGACGTGACTATTTGCTGATAATGGAATAACACTTTTTTTAAAATAATGCTCTTTTAGAACGATGGACCAATTTATTAATAATACTTTTTTAGAACAGTGGACCAATTTTAGAGAAACTGTTAAGGTTTACTAATGGTGGTGGGTTAGTCTGCTTGGACTACTATAAAAAAAATACCACAGATTGAATACCTTAACAGAAATTAATGTTTTCACAGCTCTGGAGGCTGTAAATCCAGGATCAAAGTGCGAGCAGGAATGGCTTCCTGTGAGGCTCTCTTCTGGCGTGCAGAGAGTCACCTTCTCACTTGTGCCCTCACATAGCCTGTGTGCACTCACAGAAAGAGAGAGCTCTCTGGTGTCTCTTCTTATAACAACACCAATCCTACTGTATTTTGACTTTAGCATATGAATTTCTGGAGGCACAGTTCAGTCCATAACATTTCACACTCTGAGCTCCCCAAATTTGTGTCTTTTCATATACAAAGAAAATTCAACCCATCCCAGGAGCCCTAAAAATCTTAACCCAGTCCAACATCAATTCCAAGTTCAAAGTCTCATCTCAATAGCATCTAAATCATAGACAGATGAGACTTGAGGAATTGTTCATCCTTAGGCAGGATGGAAATGTCTTTCCAGCTGTGAACCTGTGAAACTAGACAAGCTATGTACTTCCAAAATACAGTGGTAGGACAGGCATAGGTTAGATAATCCCACTCCAAAATGGAGAAATTGTAAACAAGAAAAGGACAAAGAATCCGAAGCAAGTCCAAAACTTAAAGAGGTGAATTCCATTGATCTTAAGACTTGAGAATATTCTTTTGTGACCCAGTGATCTGCCTGCAGGGTTGCTGGGCAGCAGAAGCACCTCAAACAGTTTCTAGAATATAGCAGACTCCTAATACCACCCTATCCTCTTTCTTACTAAGTTTAATAGAAAGAACACAGTTTTCCATTGTCTGAAATCTCTCATTCTAGAAACAAATAGATCTGAATTTAAATTGCTTGCTCCGTCATGCTGTCTCTTTGCAACCCCGTGGACTGTAACCTGCCAAGCTCCTCTGTCCATAAAATTTCCCAGACAAGAATACTGTAGTGGATTGCTATTTCCTCCTCCAGGGGATCTTCCCAACCCAGGGATCAAACCTGAATCTCCAGTCTCCTCCATTGCAGGTAGATTCCTTACTACTGAGACACTGGGGAATCCCGTATTTAAATTACGGTAGTTCAAATGTGCATTTAGTAGAGTTTGGTGTTGCTGACTTCTTATTTTAATAGGGAACATGCCACTCACTCTGTAGTGAGCTGGTGACTTAAACGACTATTATATAGATGTTTGAGTCAACCAGTGATTGGAACTCTGAAAACAAATTCATACAAATCAAGGAGATTGTGGTAAAGCCTTACATTCTGTATAGTTTGACTAGAGAACTAATATCTATGAGATTCTTTGGAATGCTCAAATAACTTTGACGTACATCAAGATCATTAGCAAGTTTGTTAGAAACAAATCAACCTCTTCAGTTTTGGCCCTGAAGTTTCAATCTACTTTTCTCTATACCTAAGGCATTAAAAAAAAAAAAAAAAATATATATATATATATATATATAATTAAATAGCAAACATTTCACATTTAAGTATATATTTTTCATAATCTTGACAAAATAGTAAAATCTTGAACCTGCGTTGGTAGTGGGAGTGATAAATGTGGTTGACGTATGTATCACTCATACCCCATGCCAGAAACCATAACAGTTGGATCTGTGTAGTGTGACCTTGGCAAATATACTCTGTTTTGTCATTGGTGTTTATAGGGTAGAAAAATATTAAAACTAACACACATGACTACATCATTGAAAATATGATAAAAGCAACGAAGAAAAACACTCAGTTGAAGGCACTGTAATACAGCTTACTGCTGCGTATGCTGAGCGCTACACAGAACATCTTCTTTCCAAGCGTTTGACACTTTAAATTACATTCCTGGAGTGCTCTGAGGATGGCATCGATACTACAGGAGATGATGAAGGACAAGTTAGGAGAAAATATTGATAGACCATCCTTACTCTCAGTGTAAATTGTGGGGGGAAAATCTTTTACGAAAATTCCCATAGCCTAAGCTCTGCTGTTGAAGCAGACCACAGATCCTGGCAAGCTTCCACAAAGTACACACTGAAAATTCTTGTGTAGAAGAATAGTCTGCTTGTTTTCAGAAGAAAGGCGGGAAAAGGGCCTGCAACCACACCCACCAATGATATCACCTAGTGTAAATTGTGGGGGGAAAATCTTTTACGAAAATTCCCATAGCCTAAGCTCTGCTGTTGAAGCAGACCACAGATCCTGGCAAGCTTCCACAAAGTACACACTGAAAATTCTTGTGTAGAAGAATAGTCTGCTTGTTTTCAGAAGAAAGGCGGGAAAAGGGCCTGCAACCACACCCACCAATGATATCACCATTTTCCAGAAGACTTGTAAAATGGTGCCTGCTTGACTGGACAGAGAAAGCCCAGTTGCAGCCCCGCTCCTGATGTGAGCCCTGTTCCAGGACCACGCAGAACCTTAATACTACTTTACAGGGCGGATCTCAGTCCTCCCAATTTCTTCCTCACAGTCCAAACTCAAATGCTAACTTTGACCTTCCTTTCTGCCCCTGCTGTCAACACACCGCAACACTGCAGCAAAAGAAAGCTGAATTTTTTTCCCAGGAATAGCTTCAGTCTCACACAGATAAAAGGCACGATGCCAGAGTGAGGCAGTCTTGGTATTAATCAACCTTGATTTGCAGAAGATGACACAGTTGCAGGGGCTGTGCTTTAAGTACCCTTTCAACCGTAATGAAAGTCAAGCATTATTCAGCTAGGTTCTAAGTGGCCACTTTAAATCAATCTGAAGGCTGTACCATTTCAGTGCTAGAGACAGGAACTGAAAACAAATAATGTGCTATTGGTAAACTACAGTGAACTCTGTGATTTTGAACCCTGAGCACCTATTCATGCTTATAAAGCTGAGAGTTAATGTCAGGGAAGCTTGGAACTATTGGAATAGAGCAGAGCTGATTCTGTCCAAATATGACTTCATGAGCATTTAAGTGAAAATTTACTTTAAATAGTCAAGGCTGAGGAGATAAAATATCCTGGAAATCTATACATCCAATCCCTTGGGAAACACTTCCAGCTTAACTAGTTGTAAAGTGCATTGCTTATTTTAGAGAAGCATGTGCATAAATTATTCTTCCAGGCCATTCGAGTTCCAGCTCTTTACATAGCCTTCACCAGTGCTGTTGGTTTGCAGTTGGTGCCCTTTTTCTGTCCTGAGCACTCATAGCACTCATTTTCTGCTCAGTATTTTATTCAATTTGTGTTCCATTGAGAAATGAAAAGATCATGGGTTATAGTGTCAGGTGGATCAGGATTTAGACACAAGTTTGGGCACTTCTGAGCCATTTGCTTAACCTCTTTGAACTTCAGTTTTCCTCACTTGTAAAATGGAACAATTACGATAGTACCTTGTGCAAGGCAAGGATTTAATGGGATAGGATATGCCAGCTGCCTAGCACAGTGCATCCAAAGTACTTAATACATGGTGACCACTAGCAGAAGTAGCAGCAATAGTGGCAGCAGAAATATTATGCATAGTATGTTGTCTTTCTCCTTGAAAAACACTGTTCTTGAGAAAAGAATCACACCATATACTTGTTCGGTGTCTCTCAGCATTGCTAGAGTGAGATGCAAGAGACTTTGCGTAATTACCAGATGAAACATACTGACGTGAATGAGCTGGGTATCAATACATTTGCCCAGTTAGGGTAATGGGACAAGAGGCGTGACACCTGTTACACCAAAACAGGACTTCGTTTTAAATATAAAAATAAGAATGTCCTCTTTCAAAAAGTGTTTGAGTTACGTTAGGTTATGGAGAAGAGGAAAAAGAAAAAGATCAAGGAGGAAATGAAGTAGAAAAGGAGAAATCATAGGAACTAAGAGAAGAGAACCTGTATTTGTTGAGCACTATATGTTAGCACTTTGCACAAAATCCTCACTCTGTGCTGAAACTTAAATCCTGTTAACCTTAGAAAGCTTAAATAAACTTGTGCAAGGTCCCTCAGCCAATACATGGTAGAACTAAAACTATGCTCCTACTCCTTCAAATGTGGGTTCACTCACAGCTCTGTGCTGCCACCGTCTTGGACCCGAGAGTTAAGAATTGCTCTATGCCAATTTATCTGCTAACTTTCACTCTGCTCTTCACATAGAGTGATCTATAACTTATCATTCAAAACAGGACAGGTTTGAGAGTAAGGGAGGGAGCTATTGATAATTTCTCCAGGACAAGAGCCCAAATGTGAACTGTCTTGGATAAAACTTGACATTTGGCCACAACCACTCTGAAGAGTTGTCTACCCTCTGAGCTTCCTTAGCATTTAAAGACTCATGCCGTTATACAATTCATGCTATTCACTCTCTGAATGGCTCTTGGGTAGATCGTTAGAGATTCCTCCTTCCTGTCCTGCCATTCCTAAATCACAAGATATTTTTAGTCCTCATTTCATTTGACCTCTCATTATATTTTATTCTCATGGTGATTTCCTCTCTAATATTTTTATCCTCTTGGCTCATGGGATACAGTACCCTACCTGTCATTCTCCTGTAGCTCTAGCTCCTCTGACGTGTTATTTCTACCCCACATTTAAATACTGGCGTTCCCTAAGGCTTGGTCAGAGACCCTATTTTTTAAGATCTAATTTCTTTTTATGTGCTCTTCTTACCCTGATAGCTTCATATAGCCTCTTTAATAACCACCAGATTTATATTCCCAGTCCAGATCTTCCTTCTGAGCTTCAGGCCAATGGTTTACTCAACAGTGATACTTGGATATTTAATAGGTACTTCAGCCTCAATAAGCGCAAGCCTCATTTCCATCTTCCACCTCCAAAAACTCAGTTTTTCCTTAATGATCACTAGTTCAGTGAATGACACTGCCATCTGTCCAAAAGTGTAGGTTAGAAACATCCTTCTCTTCTTCACCCGCTCTATGCAGGCAGTTGACCATCATTGTTGAGTGTGCCTTCTAAATGTTCACCTCTCCTCATCTCTTCTTTCACCATCCTTGTCCAAACCAACATTGGCTCTGTCCTCATTTATTATAATGGCTTCTAGACACTCCACATCCATGCTTGCTTCTAACTGTCACTCTCCAGCATCTGAAACTCTCTTGCTTTAACTCAACCCTCTTCCCCCATCGACTAAAAAATTAAGTCACAACCTGAAAGTAGAGTTATTTTATTTGGTGGGAATAAATAAAATTTATTTATTTTAATAATAAAATGTTATTATTTGTATAGGGAGACAGCATCTCAGTAGCTCTGAAAACACTGCTCCAAGGAGGCAGGAGGGGAGTCAGGCTGTATACAAGCTTGCAGCAAAGGGAGCAGGCAGGCTGAACATCGAAGATCAGGTATCGAGTTAAGGAATTCAGCATTCTCTGTGCTGGAACATGCAAGCCTCTGAGCTCGCTGAATTCATTCCCTTTCAGAGGCACCTCCGCGATCTGGGGCCAATCCTGTTTCCTCGTTGTCCTACAGATGGCTGCTTCTTGCACTCCCCTAGCTCCTCAGCAGTCACCATAGGTAGTGGCAGCACCCGCTGGATCACAGTTTTGGGAGCCCTCGTTCACATTTGGAGGCCAGAATTCACAGAGGGCTGTGACATTTCTTATTTATATCGTATATCTTGATATGGCAAATCTTGATAATTTATATCCTATATCTTATATCTTGACATGGCAGGAGATACTTTCATTTCACACCCTTCTCTCTTCCACTCTACTAATCTATTGGATCCTCAAACATTCCATGATCCTTCTTGCTTTATAAGCTGAGAATGGTCTCTTTCACCACCCTAGGTAACTTTATTACCCAGGTCTCAGATTAGAAGTTTTTTCCTCAGAAGAGCTTTTCAGAGATCCTGGACTAGGGTATACCACCCTGTCAGACATTTTTGTGGCTCCCTGTAATCTTTTGAGGCATTTACTAAAATGCCTCAAAGACTGTCCCAATCGTGCCTCATAGCACAACATAATTTATTAGATGTTGGGGTTATTCTAATGGTCTTGGGCAGGTTCCACAACATCACTTAAGAGCTCTTATTAACATCCAATGGCCAGGATGGACCAGAGGCTCATAATCTTGCAATTCCATGGGTTCACTCTGAATTTCATGTATGAGACAGTGATTTGTACTGAGGCAGTTTGGTGATCTGACATGGAACAAGAGCCAAATAAAAATGTTGTGAGAGGCCCTCTAAACTCTAATCATGAGCTCCTTCTTTGATCAGATAAAAAAGAGGCAGACAGACCCAGAGTGTTGGTCAGACAATGAAGAAACCAGAAAAGACACAGGTAAAGTCAGGAGAACTGTGAAATGGCCATGCCTTATACAAGAATGGACGATGACATGTGTGAAGAGGTCACGGAGCTGGTTGGTGATCCCGAATCTTCTCTGTATACACAGTTGCAGGATTCTGCACCATCCATAATGATGCTGTTAAATATAAAAAGTGACAATGTGCTAATAAAAGATGTAAACTTGAATCTAATTTCTTTTATTAGCACAGTTTGTGGAAATTTGTCTTAATACTACATAGTTACTCTTCATATAGTTATTGCCATTTAAATTAAGTATTAGTTTTAGCAGGATAATTTATCTTATCACTTGCATTTAATGTTCTTGATACTGCTAAGTACTTTAAAAACTCATTTGTGGACAATTAAAATGTACTTTTATATTTCTAAATTGTATTTTCTATTAAAAAGCACTTTAAATGTAGCAATACACCATAAAAATTCTATTTTCATGTCAATGGTTTATATCTATCAAAAATTGCTATGATATATAAATTGAGCTTTGCATTTATGTCAGTGTTCTTTTCCTCAGAGTTTATTCTTCTTGGATATCCAGCAATGTGAGAGTTTCTGTCTAAACTGCAGTGATATCCTCTCTGAAAGAGGCTTTTCGTTTTGGAGCTGAAGTGAGATGGAGGTGAACAGAGGTTTCAAAGTGAAAGACGCACTTCTCGGCAGATTAAAGTGTTGAGAAAGCATGGTGAAAGGGGAAGGAAGGAGGAGGTGATTGCAGATTCTGACTTGTCTTTACATGGAACCCAGTGTAAAGGTAGAGGTGTAAAGGTGGACGGGCCGCAGTCCATGGGGCCGCCAAGAGCTGGACGTGACGGAGCGACTTCACTTTCCCTTTTCCTTTCATGCATTGGAGAAGGAAATGGCAACCCACTCCAGTGTTCTTGCCTGGAGAATCCCAGGGACGGGGAGCCTGGTGGGCTGTGTCTCTGGGGTCACAGAGTCGGACATGACTGAAGCGACTTAGCAGCAGCAGCAGCAGCAGAGAGCACTTAGTGGGTTTATCAGATTCAAACCCAGCTGGACAGCTAACCTGGTAACTAAGGCAAAGAGATTCTGAAGAAAACTACAATTCATTTTATAGCTGTTGAACTGGAAATAACTGTAGAGGTCATTTTGTTTGGCCTCTCTTAGATTACATATTTTAAAACTGCAGCCAAAATGTATGGCATGATCTGGGATCTTGATAAAAGCAGAGAAAGATGTTTTTCTGGAGATACTCAAAGATGACTAAACACTAAGTTAAAAGAATGGATATTATTTAAATAGACAAAGAGAAAATTGAGAGATGATCTCATCACGATTAAAATAGTGATCTCAATACATAAGTCAATAATTAATGACACATGTAACATATAACTATTTTATTGAACAAGCTTAATTTAAGAGGACATAGGCCAATCTTATTCCCTATCGCTATTCTCTTTTGATCTTTCTGTGTTGAGTAGTTCTTTACCTACCCCTTGATGAAATTTTAGGAAATTGTCATACTCTAGCCCAGGCCAGTCCAGTGTAATAATCATAAAATTGTAAACTCTCTTCCAATGTAAAATATTGCTCCCTTTCCAGCTCCTGTTGTCCTAGGCCACTTCTTCCCTCTCTTCTTTTTGCAGCTCTCCAGAGTTAGCAGAGCTAGAGCTGGGGCAGCTGAGGCATAGAATGGTCTAGCTTGGCTGACATCGTGGTCATCTGGTTTGAATGCTTTCTGAATATGGCAGATTCCATATTCTGATTCTTTCTTTCTGATCTACTTGTTGGGTTCTCTGGAGAGACCTTCTCCCCCATGACCAGTGTCCTCCCTCCTATAGTCACATAAAGCTTGTGTGCTCAAAACTTTCTCTTTCCTTGTTCATTTTTCTTGCTAAGGACTGTGCTTCCTGTGGCCTCCTTCATATTCTCCATCCAGTGGAGCACTGTACTAGGGGCAGAGAAAGGACAGAAATGATGTTTTTTGCTAGAAATTTGACTGCGACTTCTCAGGAAGAAAAGAGTTGGAATTTCATGGAAAGGTCATTGAATTGTGGAAGTCTTCCCTGAAAAACAGTTTATCTGAGAAATGATCACTTGACTAAACTGTTCTTCACACTGTGCTACCCAATCTGAGACCCTTAAACCAAGCCCTGGTGGCATTGTGGGCAAAAATGACCATTTCATTGGAAAACTATGGGATGTGACCTTTCTGGAAGTATCATACCTGACTCATGTGTCTTATGAGCCTCTGTCATGTCTGTGGGAAAACACAGCCATCCTTATTCTCTATGAAGATCTGGTTCCCTCTGTTGGGGACTAGACTCCATACTGCCTGAGGAGTGGGCTAAGCAGTTTTTACTTGCTCAGACATCAGTGAGTATTTGGTGATAAGCCAGTTTGACTGAAATGACACGTCAAAGCTTTCTTAGTTTCTGCTTTGGGGATAATTGATAACCTTGGATTTCCCCCCACCTCCTGCCACTCCAGGTAAGATACCTAGAAAAGCAGACATAGATTATGAAGGAATTTAAGAGTTGCTAGGAAGCTAAAACTTGGTTCTTTAAACACAACATATAAGCACTTCAAAAGAAAATACATGAGGATTATCTTGTTGCTAATCTGTTAACAACGTGAAATAATACTTTCTAAAATCCTATGGAAGGTGTGGGAACTGGACAATTCTCTCGACAGTTTGCATCTGGAAGGAAGGCTGCTTTCATAGCTACAACAAAGATGTGTGTACCTAGACTGTCAGTAGCTTCCAAAACTTAACACTCCTGAAATTTAAGTACAAAGACTGCTGCTGCTGCTAAGTCACTTCAGTTGTGTCCGACTCTGTGTGACCCCATAGATGGCAGCCCACCAGGCTCCCCCGTCCCCGGGATTCTCCAGGCAAGAACACTGGAGTGGGTTACAAGTATAAAGACAGTAATGGAAAATATTGAGAAAAGGGAGGGTCTTAACTGAAAGTGTTAAGGAGAAAGAAGCCCAATGAATACAGCTTGCAAATAAAAGTCAGAAATGGGAGTGAAAAGAACATTATCACATTTTGATTCATCTTCCACTGTATCATTCAGTGATTATTTGGCCACCCATGTCGTGAAGTCTCCACAATGAGCCTTTATAGAAAATGAAGATGGAAACAATGAAGTAATCCTGCCTTCTTGCCTTTATAATTTAAGATTGTTTCCTCAAATTCTGTTATTGAATGTCACCCCCACCAAAATTTCCTATGACTCAAACTATGGGATTATTACGCTTCCTCTGGGAAGCACTTTATAAAATAATAGCATTTATTATTAAGAATGCTTTTTTGAAAATCAGCCAAATTTTCTCATTTTCCAAGTGAATCCAAGATTTTGGCTATAATTTCCCTGACCACCCCCAAACAAGTGCTTCCTTTCAATCCATGTGGATAATACTTTAAGTTTCGTGTAGTACTTGAAACAGTGTAAGTTCCAAAGAAATACTGGTTGAATGAATATTTCTAGATGAATGGATGGGTGAATTATTTTTTACTCCGTGTCTTGAATCCTCAGTCTGTTTTCTGAAGGTCTTTGATAGGGATACATTTTAGAGGGTGAAGGAGTGAAGAAAGGCATCTTCCTGCCCACCGCCTTCAGGATGGATCCCACCATCCATCAGATTTGGGACAGTGATAGTGCATTGGTTTGCTCGGTCTGTCATAACAACATATCACAAACTGAGCGGTTTAAACAGTAAAAACCTGTTATCTCTCCATTCTGGGAGGCTAAAATTCCAAGGAGCTGACAGGGTCCTACCTTCTGAGGGCTGTGAGAATCTGTTGCAGGCTTGTTACTTAATGAGAAGTAGGTTTGTTGACAATCCTTTGGCATTCTTTGGGTTATAGATGTGTTGCCCCAATCTCTGCCTTAATATTCACATGGCATTCCCCTTCTGTGCATATCTGTGTTCAGATTTTCCCTTTATAAGGATATAAGTCATATTGGATTAAGGACCTACTCTATTTCAGTAAAATCTCATTGTAGTTTAAACTAATTATCTGCAACCCTATTCCAAATAATATCACATTCTGTGGCTCTGTGGATTAGAAATTCAGCATATTGATTTGGGGGTGGGGCACAATTTAATCATAACGGATAGAAACCATTCTTGATACCTCTTTCTCTCCTACTATCCCGTGTCTGGGCACCAAAACAATTTATTTTATCTCCTAGTTATTTTAGTATTAACCTACTTTCCTCATTTCCCTAGTTACCATAGTATCTTGATTACTCCAGTATCCCCCGACTTCATCACTCTGCTTTCAGTTTTGCCATGCTCTATACAAAGTGATAATTTTAAAAGGCATATTTGATCATTCCACTCATCTTTGAAATCTCCCTCTGGGTTTGTGCTGGCAGTTCCCACCATCTTCACCAACCTGCTTTCTCGCCCTGCACTGTTCACTTTTTGTTTCCAGTCATACTGGATCTTCTTTGAATTTCTCCAATATACTAAACTCCAACCTGCCTCAGGGCCCTTGTTACGTGCTGCTCCCCTGCCTGGAATACTCATTTTCTCTCTCTTTTGGGTAACTTCAGATTCATCCGGTGTCAGCTTATATGTCCCTTCTGTATAGAAGCCTTTCTTATGCCCCACAAAAGGTTGAGTTGCAGTGTTTGCTTTTATGGCACACTGAAGTCACCTTTTTAGTACTTACCAAAACATAATCAATTGCTTTCCTAGTAAATACGTGTTTAATTAATCTCTCTGCTGTAGACTGAATGTTTGTGTCTCCCCACCCCAAAATTCATGTGTTGAAACATAACCCCTACTGTGATAGTATTTGGAGATGGGGACTTTGGGAACTGATTAGGTCATGAGGGTGGAATCTTCATGAATGGGATTAGTGCCCTCATAAAATTTAAAAATAGATAAAGAAAAACAAATAAAAAGCAAAAAGAGACCCCAGAGGGTTCCTTTGCCTCGTGTGAGAACACAGTGAGAAGATGGCCATCTGAGAACAAAGAATTAAGCTCTCACCAGACACCAGATCTGCTGGGGCTTTATCTTGGACCTCTCAGCCTCCAGAACTATGAGAAGTAAATTTCTATTGTTTATAAGCCACTCAGTATATGATAGTTGGTTGTATGAATAGACAAAGACACTCTCCTGACTTTAAACTCTTCTTCCCACATAAAAAGGGTACAGAATGAAATGTGTGTGTGTGTGTGTTCATTGCTCAGTCATGTCTGACTCTTTGTGACCACATGGATGGTAGCCTGCCAGGCTTCTCCGTCCATGGGATTTTCCAGGCAAGAATACTGGAGTGCATTGCCATGTCCTTCTCTGCAGAATGACATGTGGCCCTTCAGAAAAGCTGGGGACTCTGGACAAGTCACTGATTCTTGCTGATAGAGCTTCCTTATCTTTATTTGCCTCAAAGGATTAGTATGGGGTCAGTCAGTGGAAAAGAAGTGAGCTATGGTTAATGAGCTGCTTAGCGAGAGGCAGAGGAAGTGGGGTGAAATCCTAAAGCACCTCCAGAAGGACTGAGGCAGGAAGTGGGTGGAGATCAGCACAGCTGTGTAGAATAGGCAATTCCCCTAGGGTAGGGGAAATGCTACAACTTCCAGTTGGGAGGATCCACAACAAAGCAGATTATTTCCAGATTTTGCTGTTTATAAACTAAAACAACAAATCAAACAATGGGGGCATTCTTGTAAAACTTCGGTTTTCTTTAAAGAAGAAATGAATACTTTTTATGTTCTAAAAACTGTTGTTACTTTCAAAAGGATGACTGAAATAGAGATCTCTCCACTGGCCAGTGTGTACACAGCCACTGCCTCTGCTGGCAAGATTGTTGGATAGAAAACCCTTACTTAAAAAAAAAAAAAAAGAAATTCAATCTTTGTACTTTTCACTGATCCACAAAATGGTACATTCAGAACTGCTGTCTCCTTCCCAAGAGGATATCCCAGGAGTCAGCAGCTGTGTAAACACACACAGTTCAGTTAAGCAATATTGGGGACTGATGATATGAGCTGCATGTACATTTTTAATCTTGTTTAAAAAACCAAACCAAACAAACAAAAAAACCCCACCATCAGCACAAGTATAGAGAACTGTGATGAGCCACACACCTGCAGGGAACATGGTGACCCAGCATGACAGAAATGAGCTGCTCTTGCGTAATGGCAGGTTGGTGGCCTCCATGGAGGAGAGCTTTTCAAAGATGTGGCTGGAAGAGAGTCCGTTGTTATCATTTCACATAAAGGATACTGGTAGCTGGCCATTAAAAAAGGAAAATTACCGTTCCATTGTTTCTGTATGTAGGCACAAACCATTTGTTACAAATTTAGCCAGCCTCACTGCCAGCCTGCTCTGCAGAGCCAAGTCAGAATGAGCTTCAGCAGTCCAAGGCATTCATTTGAATAAACTTGCTCCTGTGACTGATTGCCTCAAACTTGCTCACCACACATTTTATACAATCTCCACCCTCTTTAAAGCAGCTTCTCCTTAAATGCCATTTCTTCATTTTTTGGATGCTTGGTGCTTTTTAGTTGCCTTCTCTTGATTTAAGTTTCTTGAGGGCAGGCGCTACTTCATATCTACCTTTATATCTAAGCACATAGCACATCCTTGTTACAAACGGATGCTCATTTTGAGAAACAATTTCTCACTAAATGTTCCCGTTTAACAAGAGCACATGTGATACAACAGTGCTCTTCTCTGAGTTCTTGATGTCGAATTACCAAAGACTATGAGTGAGTAAAGTTGCTCAGTTGTGTCTGACTCTTTGCGACTCCATGGACTGTAGCTTATCAGGCTCCTCTGTCCATGGAATTTTCCAGACAAGAGTACTGCAGTGGGTTGCCATTTCCTTCTTCAGGGAATCTTCCTAACCCAGGAATTGAACCCAGGTCTCCCACATTGCAGGCGGACGCTTTACTGTCTGAGCCACCAGGGAAGCCCACCAGGGAAGCTACTATACAAAATGGTAATAGCAGCTTTGGCAGTATGGTACGGTATCACCTGTCCACAAAGCGGTTTAAAAATTAGCATATTCTTAAACTAGGAGTTCTAAAAGTTATCCTAAAGGATAGGATAAATCATGAATTTGTTCTAAGACTTAGCTACAAATAAATTCAATGCAGCATTGCTTATCTTATTTGAAAACTGAAACTAAACTGAATATCAAACATTTAGAGATTTGTAAGCTAAAATTATGTGTGTGTGCTAAGTCATTTCAGTTGTGTAAGACCCTTTGCGACCCTGTGGACCGAGCCTGCCGGGCTGCTCTGTTCATGAGACTCCCCAGGCAAGAGTGCTGGAGTGGGTTGCCAGGTTGTAAACATTTTAGATGAGACCAAACATGTTTGAAATCTTTGCAAATCGCTTTTTTAAAATGACCCCCTACCCCCTCAACCCCACCACGGGTTCATTCTAGAATGCTCAATGTTACCTAGTTGAGAATGAACATTTTTTATTTTTTGTCAAACCATTTAATCATATTGTTCTCTGCCTGTCTATAAGCAGCCTGCCATTTTAGGCTTTCTGCCCATACCTTTATTATAAGCAGCAATGCCTAGCACATCACTGCTTTTTTGTCTTTCTAATGTCCTAAATAGTTTTCAAGTAATAAATTAGATTCTCAAGCAAGTACAGTATTTTATAGCATACTCCTACCTAGTTTAAGAAGACGTTAGCTCAAGCAGGCGAAAGGATGCTGTTCTTTGTCTGAGACCCTGGAATCCAGTCTTGATTTTGCCAGGGCCTGGCTGTGTGTTCCTGTCCAAGGGTTGATGCTTTTCTGAGGCTCCTTTTCCTTATCTATAAAACCAGGAAGTTGTCACAAGATGATCTCTTAAGGCTCCTTTCAGCTTTAAAAGCCTTTGCAGTGAAATTATATGGAAACTGTCATGTGGAATAATTCATCATCATTTTTCAAAGATTTGGGGTATAGATCATGGCATCGGGTGACAGCAATCTCCAGGAGGAAAAGTCACTCAGTGTAAAGTTCACTTGTCCATTCTGCCTACCAGAGGCCAAGAGACAGAACTCATGTAGCTTTCTTCAGTTTCCTTAGCAGAACATGTGGATAAATGCATAAACTCATAAAATAAAATGCAAGGGATTTGAAATGAGCACTTTCCACAAATCACAATTTATCAAACCACCCAAATGGAATGGTAGTTTTTTCTCCCAACACTTCCCCTACGCCCCCGCCACCCTCTGCCTTCTTTCTTTCAGCAAGTTGTAAATTCAAGACCACTTACAGTGGCTGTATTTGGCCTGGGAGTTTCTCCTCCAATAACTCAACCCCTGTGATGTCTCCTAGGTGCAGCTTTTGCAGAAATTACTTAATAAATCAGTGGTTGACATACATTTTTATTTCCCCTGGGGTTGTGCATTAAGCATTTTCTACAACCTTTGGGTTTATTTCGCTTGAAGACATTGATCTTAGGGAAGGGATTACTTTCAATTCAGTCTTCAGTTGCTCAGTCATGTCTGACTCTTTGCGACCCCATGGACTGCAGCACGCCAAGCTTCCCTGTTCATCATCAACTCCTGAGGTCAAGGATAGAACTGAAAGTTCTTACCCTCTAATCACACAGTTAGCTTCACTGGCAACCAGCCTGTCCTTAGTTGCTTTCCAAAGTCACCTCATTAGCATAACAAAAGATACTTTAATTTCTTCAAGGGTTTTAGGAACTCTGTGCCAGGACAGGAACAAAACTCAAATATACATTTCTTATTATAAATCACAATATCACAGTAACCAATATCTATTGAGTATGTCCAGTGTTCAAGGCACCAGAATATTAGCTGGTAGCACCATCTTTTGAGGTACTGCTGCTAATAATACTTTTCTAGTTTTAGAGGTAAAGAAACTAAAACATACTGATTTTGGGTAGCTTACTCAAGAGTGTCCCTCTGGTAAATGACAAGAGCTGAATTTGAAGTCAGGTAGTCTGAGTCCATAGTCCATTTTCTTAGTCACTCCCCATACCCCCTGCAAAACACTGTGGGTATTCCTGGGAGTGTGCAGCACAGTGACTTGTGTCTAAATATTTAAAACTTGAACCTGAACTCCGACAATGTCATAGTAGAGGTGAAATATAAGTTCTATGGATGTGCAAAGGAAGGGGAGATGAAGAAATGATAGTTATGGGATGACTAATGATTGTAATATTATGGAAAATTGGTTTTTTCTTAGTCTATATATAAACTCTTGGATGTTAACTGAATTTGTGTTTTATAGTATTTATGTGTGGACACAATAAATATTATTACTGTGCCAGTTAAAAATAGATAGTCTAGTCTCTGAAGAAACTTTGAAAGAGTGTTCTTCAGAGCTACATGAGCTTATTAATAATAAATCATCTTGCTCCACTGTTAATTGTATTTTCCCTAAATTTTTCCATGAATAAAATTACTGCATCTCCATTTTGATTTGTAATTAAAAATTCTGAAAGAGCTCTAAACTCCTCTTGAATCTACCAAATCTGGCCTAGTAAAAGCCACCTCCAATGACTTATGTGAATACCTGTCAGAATTAATTGGATTGTTACTGAAAGTTCATGAAATGCGATTCATTGCCTTTTAAAATATTCATAATCTCAAGTTTACGTCTTGAGGACTCTTGTTTCCTCCTTCAAGAGATCTTTTTCCAGAGTTAACTCCTGCTCCTCTGAATTCCTATGCCTCTTTCAGTAAGTGCTCCTGCCACTCACCAGATCTTGTATTTTGTGTTCTCTGGCATTACATTGAGAGGCTTTATGTCTTCCTATTCAGTTTGTCCTCATCTTGAGTGTCAGGAAGTAAAAATGTCTTCTGTTTCTTAGCTATTTCTAATATGGTCAGCTTCTACTAGCTTTGGCCATGTGGAAGTGTGAATGAATGAATGCAATCAGCCTGACTTGTCAGTGCTGGTCAGTGATCTGTTGATACTCTTAGGCTATAATTCAGTATGGTGGTTAGGCCCCTGAGCTGGAAATCAAGAGACTCAGATTCTATTTCCTATTTTCTATGACTTTTGATGGCTCATTTAAGCTCTCATTCCCTCTCCACCACCAATAACTTGTGGGAAGAATCTCTTTCTAGACCAGTGGTTCTCAGCCTTGACTGCACCTCGAAACCACATGGTCATGGACTTCTACCTCCAGAGATTCTGATTTTAGGGGTCTTGGCATTGGAGTTTTGGACAGCTCCCCAGGTGATTCTGTTGGGAAGCTGAGGTGCAGAACTTGTTTAGAGAACTTCAGAAATGTTAATGCATGCTGGTACACTAGTGGAATGCTCTCCATCATCCCACATATGCTTTCTTCCAGGTTCTGCTGATTTGCCTGTTATACCTCTCTGAGTACATTCATCTCCTCCTCTGCATTTCATATGGTATTGTCCAGCAATTTTTTAAACTTCCTTTTCTTCTTCTCAGATGCTTCTCTTGTCACAAAGGCAGCTTTCCTAAAGCAAATATGAGTATCCCTTTCATGCTAAAACTCTTCACTGTAGAGTTGAGTACTTGCTCCTTAGAATGTTGTACAAGCCCTATATAATATACACCTGGCTGCCTCTCTAACCACACGCATGAACACATCCCCCCTTAAACACTGTCTCCATCTGTGATGTTCCATGTCTCTGTTCTTGTGTACCTACTGTTCCAGCTATAAAGGGTGATACCCTCCTCCTCTTTCCCCACCATTCACTTGTTAATCACCTGCTCCTCTAAGACTTTTGGACTTCTATCAGCAGACGTGACCCTCCCTCTTCTATGTTACATATGTATTTTATACATACATCTTTACTCTTCTCATACTGTAATTATTTAAATACATGTCTAAAGTTTGAGGATAGAAAGTGTCTAATTTAGCATGTTTTCTTAGTGCAAAGCATGAAAACTTTTACAGAGTGGGAACTCAACAAAGTTACTTGAATTAAGTTAATTTATACTAATAAAGAGTTTGGAATTTCTTAAAAACAAGTACAGATATACTTGGCTTAAAAAAAAAAAGAGAGTCTACTCAACAGGAAGACTTCTCAGATTAAAATTTCATAATTTATATACATCTGATACATGCACTATAAAGAATTTTTAAAGTTAATTGAATTCCTATTTTTGCTCTTGTAGAAACCCAAGTTATTAATTGAACAGATATTCATTGAGTTCATTCTATGTGCTATGACACTTGCTGCCCTCAAGGAACTCAGTGAGACACATAGACAGGTCCAAAAGAATTACAGTTGTAGAATGATGGAATGCTTTGACAGAGGTAGGCACAGACTCACCTCTGGGGTCAGCCAACCTTGTCTCTGGGACATTCTCAGTATAATGGCTGAAAATTTACCCCTTTCTCTTTCTCATCCAAGAAAGCATAATCAAATGCGGATCATATAAAAAGATAGTATTATAGGGACAATCTTGCATACACTTAAGACTTTGACTTTTGATACACTAAAAAACAAGAAGGTTTTCTCTAGGTGAATAATTCACAAACCTTGACACTTTAGCTATTATAGTAACACATTTCTTGTGACTTATCCTATTAATAGAACTAAACTTGCAACATACAAATTTATCATGCTACCTATTTTGGGTGGGGGGAGGAGGGGAACCATTTCCTTAATGTATTTTTAATAATTTAGTCTTGCAAAAATTTAGATTTAAGTATATAATCTTTTAGGAATATATCCATACATATTGTAACCAAAGTCACAGTGCTGGCAAGAACTCAGATTTAACTGGTATCACCAATGTAAGGTGAGTGGATAGTTATCATTTTACTTCTTTGATGCCAGTTCTATCTCCTCCCTTCAGTTCTTTCAGTCAATCTGACTTTCTGAGAAAGAAATCTCTCCACCATTAAATATATAAAACCCCTAATTTCAGACTATTTCCTTTATCAACTTTGAACCTTAAAACATTTTGTTTTATTTCCCCAAAACAGCGTTAGTGATTGATGGGCCAAGATATGGTGATAATGTAACATATATATACTAAAATAAATGAAAATAGCTACATTAGTCAGAACATGGAAGACTGGAATAAGCTGAGGTCCAGGTTCAAACCCTGGGTCTGAAAGATCCCCTGGAGAAGGAAATGGCAATCTTCTCCAGTATTCTTGCCTGGAGAATTCCACAGACAGGAGAACCTGGCAGGCTCAGTCCATGGGTTGCAAATTGGACATGACTAAACAATTATCATTTTCACTTTCAAGGTCATTACACAGAGATGATTTAACTTAATCTTAAGGTACATCTGGTGTGTCCTCTTGATTCTACCTGATCCCATTACAAGTATTTCATTAGGCTGAAGGCAGTAACTCTACTTCATATTCTATAACCCTCTATAACCCTAAAATCTACACTGTGCTACACCACTAATTCTTTCTGCAACATCAATTGCTAAAAAGATCATATATATTATATATATATAAGAACATATGTATATATACACATAGATGTATATATGTATATACACACATATATATGCAAATATTTCCCATGCCTCTCTTGACCCACCTATAAAAGCAGATTAAATTATTTCTTTTGACCAAAAACATTCTGATTGTAGCACCTTAGACTGCTCGACCATCTTATCGGCACCAAAATCATTCTGAAAATTAAATGTTAGTTTGCATTTATAGGGTAAAAACTCGGTTTTCTTTTTTTTACAGTAACAAATGTTTTAATGACATGTTCCTCATGGCAGTAGACTATAATCTTGAGATGAAGGACCATTTCTTCTATTTCTCAACCCTATGTGTTATCTTATTCAAAATACTTGGTGACTTTTGGGCAACATAGATAAGCAAAGCAAAGGTCTACTGTTACTGTTGTGAATCTAAAGGATTAGACTATGATTAGAATTCTGTGGAATATAATCTTAAAACAGATATTTTGTTGACTTGAGATTTATTTTTTGAGGTTCTCCATTACATTTATGTTTTCTTTTGTGCATCATTTTCTCATTTTCATTCTGTCAATGCATTGAGCCCTGACTTGCATATATGTTTGGGGCCTACCTGAAAGCAATGTTTTACATGAACCATCTAGGTATCAGACCTATAAAGCAGTATTTAATTACCATTTAGGGGAAAAATGGGTATGTCAACTTATTTCATACCACAAATATAAAACTGAATTTTAATACTTTAAACCCAACTCAAAATTTACTTTTAGATGAGAATTGACATTAAACCAGGTCCTAGGAGAGAAAGAAGAGTGAGCTATTACTTTCCCATTTTTGACCAAGTGAATTTTGGCCTTTTTATGGCACTGAGTCTCAATTTTTCTCCATGAAGACCATGGTCTCCCTGTTACAATCATTTGTAACTAGCATGTAGGACTCATTTGTAACTAGCATGTAGGACAGACAGTGGATAAGTCCAAAAGTCTCTTACCACAGGCCACGTGCATTTCTGTTCCGTGCATATTTAGCTCTGGGGATCACTCATTGCTGGCAATGAGTAAGCCCCCAACCTGTTCCTCACTTGCTTAGCTCTTGCATTGTGCTGGGTCTGTGCTAGGTGTGTGCGTGTGACATTAAGCAAAAGCAGACAGGGCTCCTACTCTCAGGAAGCTTACAGTCATGTGGGAAAAAGAGACATTAATCAAGCAATCAGACAAATAAGTAATGCATTGTGACAAGTCCTAAGAAAGTGAGTACTTGGTTCAATGATAACATTGCTATAAAATATGACTTCACTTAGGAGTCAGTTGAGGCTTCTTAAAGAAGTGAGCATGGTGTCAGGATCTGGGTCCCTAACCAAAAGGTTAAACAGAAACAGAAATCCAGGCAATTGAGACCAGAACTCTTTTTTTATCTCCATTCAGAAATGTTACTTTTATTATCAGGGTAATTGAAACAAAAGATTCTGAAGGGTCATTAGTAAACTGAAAACTTGCCACAATATTTAGGGCCTGAGCAATTCTTCACCCAAATGTGCTTGCTTACAAAAAGAAAGAAAACTACAGAAATATAACAGATGACATTCAAGCTTATGACACAGAGGTCACCCTTAGTTATCGCATTTTTGTGCTTGCTCTTTAGATAAGGTCCAACCTGCCCAGTTTGTTTTCAGGCAATTTCTGTTCTAGCCCATGAACTCATGAATGCCACAGGGGGCAGTGGGCTCTGCAGCACCCCAGTGCACTCTTGCTCGGCTGAAATAATTCTTAGTTCACTGGCTCCAGTCACACATGACCTGCTGCTTAATTGCCATGGCTTTCAGTAGCCTTTTAAATCACCTTCTACCCCAAAGTTATCTTTCAGTACTGCGGCATTGTGAAGTGATGCCATAGCCAATTCTGTGTTTTGCTGTTTTGTTAATTTTTCATTATTATTCAAGTTAGCTTTGCTTAAGGAAACACTGTGCCTGTGGTTGAGTTCACAAAAACAGGACAGAAGCAAATGGATTTTTAGAACCCGAGTACACTGAGAGCTAATGTTGCCAATGCGTTTTCCTTTCCTTTGTACCCAGCTCTCTGGTGCCCGAGGCAGGTGGCAGAGGCCAGCACTGACCAATCTTTTCAGAGATGCTGGAAAAGATTGAGCAGAGCTCATTGCATCAACAGGCCAGAAATAATAAAAGGCATAAGACCAGGACTTCTAAAAGAGGGAACGTTGCAGGTTTGGATGCGCCACTAGATGGCAGTGTTACTGAAGTTCCTTCTAAAGAGGCCATGCTTGGTATTATCATCGCTGTTTTCTTGAAAAGTCGGAGTAATAAATAATAGCTAGTATTTATCAAGGTCTGATGTACCAAGTAATGCAGTAAATGTTATATTCACATGAACATGATAGGCAAAATGATGATCCTCTTTTTACAAATAAGAGAGTAAAGTTTTAAAATAGTTAAATAAGAGCAGTAGGAACCAGGAACCTAAGTATTTTTGAGATTATATATAGTTTAGCTCCCAATTGCCTTATCCTGTAGGTGTTCATGAAGCTTTCAGCTTGAAGATGAAGAAATCGAGGAGAAAAGGTGCTAGCTAGGTTTCTTGCTCAAGGTCACACAGCTGGGAAATGAGGAACCAGGATCTGAACCAGGTTAGTCTAACTCCAGAACTTACACGCTGAAACACTCCCTCCTCCCTTTTGCCTGCAAAAGAAAAAGGTTAAATTTACACATTATTCTTTCTGCCCTGCCTGGGCATTAGATACTCTTAGAGTATCAATAACTTGTGAATCTCAATTTATTTTTGTAATGGTACTGGGGAACATCATCAAAAGAAGAATGCTCTTATCCTAAAAATTAACTCACAACATTTCTTGAGGATTCAAGTCAATTTCTCCAGAATTGAAAATAAAACCCTTCATACTTTAATAGAATGGCTTAAAAAAACTCATCTCCTCCATGAAAGAAGAAAGTACTCATCTCTCTTTCATTTCAAACTTGCAGTTGGGAAGAAGCCTATGCCCTCTGCTCTTGTGTGAGTTTGTAAGCCTGAATCAAATTTCCCAGAACTGGACAATGAGAACTGCTGCTGCCATCCTGATGAAACCTTAAAGACTTCTGATCCTCTTTAACAACATACTGCTAGCCAGTGTTTAAAATTATTCATCATAACTGAATAATTATAAAGCCACACAGCCCATGCATTTTGGAGTTTTGTTTTTGTTTTTAGAGTCTCTCAGTGGAAGGTAGTTAGCTGACATTTTGTTCAGTGTGATGAACACTTACAGGGCAATGCATTTATGGTAAGACAAGTTGTTTTTAGAATACAGTATAAAAATATAATTTAATTTTTAAGATCTTGGAGAAAATTGAAAGGGGATGGTAAGGCAATAAAGGAAATTTACCCACCTTGACCCAGTAGGTGTCAATTTTAATAGACACACTTATGCTCATATTCCAAATTTTACTTTTCTCAGATATTTCTTATTTAAGAAATTTTTTATTAAGTTTTTTTTTTTCTGGAGGATTGATTCTTTGTATTACCTGCCTGCAGTCACCACTCTGTTCCAGATAACTATTAAAAGAAGCAAAGAAACTAAATCCAAGAAACCACTTCAAAATTTAGCCTCTACCAGTACCTAATCCAAAATATCTAGAGCCTTCCAGATTATATAATAAATTAGCTCGCACCACCTGCCAGATAAGAATGATGACCAAAATTCTAGTCAACTAGATGACAAAGGGGAGGAATGACTCAAAACTTCTCACCACTTCTTTAAAATATCACTCCTTAACTGAGCCTTCTCCCAGTCTTTGAACCAAAGAAGGATGGTTTAGTAATGATTCGAAGTCATTAGAATTTGTTACTTCTTGGATGCCTTTTGTGTGACACTGACTGTGTGGATCACAATAAACTGTGGAAAATTCTGAAAGAGATGGGAATACCAGACCACCTGACCTGCCTCTTGAGAAACCTGTATGCAGATCAGGAAGCAACAGTTAGAACTGGACATGGAACAGACTGGTTCCAAATAGGAAAAGGCGTACATCAAGGCTGTATATTGTCACCCTGCTTATTTAACTTCTACACAGAGTGCATCATGAGAAATGCTGGGCTGGAGGAAGTACAAGCTGGAATCAAGATTGCCTGGAGAAATATCAATAACCTCAGATATGCAGATGACACCACCCTTATGGCAGAAAGTGAAGAAGAACTAAAGAGCCTCTTGATGAAGGTGAAAGAGGAGAGTGAAAAAGTTGGCTTAAAGCTCAACACATTCAGAAAGTTAAGATCATTGCATCTGGTCCCATCACTTCATGGGAAATAGATGGGGAAACAGTAGAAACAGTGTCAGACTTTATTTTTCTGGGCTCCAAAATCACCACAGATGATGATTGCAGCCATGAAATTAAAAGATGCTTACTCCTTGGAAGGAAAGTTGTGACCAATCTAGACAGCATATTGAAAAGCAGAGACGTTATTTTGTCAACAAAGGTCCGTCTAGTCAAGGCTATGATGTTTCCAGTGGTCATGTATGGATATGAGAGTTGGACTATAAAGAGAGCTGAGTGCCCAAGAATTGATGCTTTTGAACTATGGTGTTGGAGAAGACTCTTGAGAGTCCCTTGGACTGCAAGGAGATCCAACAAGTCCATCCTAAAGGAAATCAGTCCTGAATATTCATTGGAAGGACTGATGCTGAGGCTGAAACTCCAATACTTTGGCCACCTGATGCAAAGAGCTGATTCATCTGAAAAGACCCTGATGCTGGGAAAGATTGAGGGCAGGAGGAGAAGAGGATAACAGAGGATGAGATGGTTGGATGGCATCACTGACTCAATGGACATGGGTTTGGGTGGACTCCGGGAGTTGGTGATGGACAGGGAGGCCTGGCGTGCTGAAGTTCATGGGGTTGCAAAGAGTCGGACCCGATGGAGCGACTGAACTGAAAATGAAACTGTCTCACTAAAGCAGTTCCCTAAATCTAGTTAATTTTGATCCAGCATAAAAATAAAGTTAGAAGAGATGTTTCATTTAAAAGAGTCATTTCTGAGCAACTACGCTGATGGAGGTGAGGTATTAGAAATTCTGAGATTAAGGAGAACGTTTTCCTTACACTAATAATAGTTTCTTGGAGAATCACCGGTTGCCTCTGAAAACCTGTTAGAAATAGCAGAGGAGTAGATAACTCTGGGAAGCCTGGTGTGCTGCATTCCATGGGGTCGCAAAGAGTCAGACATGAGGGACTGGACTGAACTGATAACTCTACTTACGTTTTTCTCTGCTTCTAGGCTAGGCTCTGCAGTTCTTTCTTTTTGGCATAGGTGGGTTTTTTTTTTTTT
>SJYX01002255.1:318301-386254 GCA_006410675.1 Oreotragus oreotragus
GATGTTCAAGCTGGTTTTAGAAAAGGCAGAGGAACCAGAGATCAAATTGCCAACATCCGCTGGGTCATGGAAAAAGCAAGAGAGTTTCAGAAAAACATCTATTTGTGATTTATTGACTATGCCAAAGCCTTTGACTGTGTGGATCACAATAAACTGTGGAAAATTCTGAAAGAGATGGGAATACCAGACCACCTGACCTGCCTCTTGAGAAACCTGTATGCAGGTCAGGAAGCAACAGTTAGAACTGGACATGGAACAACAGACTGGTTCCAAATAGGAAAAGGAGTACATCAAGGCTGTATATTGTCACCCTGCTTATTTAACTTCTACACAGAGTGCATCATGAGAAATGCTGGGCTGGAGGAAGTACAAGCTGGAATCAAGATTGCCTGGAGAAATATCAATAACCTCAGATATGCAGATGACACCACCCTTATGGCAGAAAGTGAAGAAGAACTAAAGAGCCTCTTGATGAAGGTGAAAGAGGAGAGTGAAAAAGTTGGCTTAAAGCTCAACACATTCAGAAAGTTAAGATCATTGCATCTGGTCCCATCACTTCATGGGAAATAGATGGGGAAACAGTAGAAACAGTGTCAGACTTTATTTTTCTGGGCTCCAAAATCACCACAGATGATGATTGCAGCCATGAAATTAAAAGATGCTTACTCCTTGGAAGGAAAGTTGTGACCAATCTAGACAGCATATTGAAAAGCAGAGACGTTATTTTGTCAACAAAGGTCCGTCTAGTCAAGGCTATGATGTTTCCAGTGGTCATGTATGGATATGAGAGTTGGACTATAAAGAGAGCTGAGTGCCCAAGAATTGATGCTTTTGAACTATGGTGTTGGAGAAGACTCTTGAGAGTCCCTTGGACTGCAAGGAGATCCAACAAGTCCATCCTAAAGGAAATCAGTCCTGAATATTCATTGGAAGGACTGATGCTGAGGCTGAAACTCCAATACTTTGGCCACCTGATGCAAAGAGCTGATTCATTTGAAAAGACCCTGATGCTGGGAAAGATTGAGGGCAGGAGGAGAAGAGGATAACAGAGGATGAGATGGTTGGATGGCATCACTGACTCAATGGACATGGGTTTGGGTGGACTCCGGGAGTTGGTGATGGACAGGGAGGCCTGGCGTGCTGAAGTTCATGGGGTTGCAAAGAGTCGGACCCGATGGAGCGACTGAACTGAAAATGAAACTGTCTCACTAAAGCAGTTCCCTAAATCTAGTTAATTTTGATCCAGCATAAAAATAAAGTTAGAAGAGATGTTTCATTTAAAAGAGTCATTTCTGAGCAACTACGCTGATGGAGGTGAGGTATTAGAAATTCTGAGATTAAGGAGAACGTTTTCCTTACACTAATAATAGTTTCTTGGAGAATCACCGGTTGCCTCTGAAAACCTGTTAGAAATAGCAGAGGAGTAGATAACTCTGGGAAGCCTGGTGTGCTGCATTCCATGGGGTCGCAAAGAGTCAGACATGAGGGACTGGACTGAACTGATAACTCTACTTACGTTTTTCTCTGCTTCTAGGCTAGGCTCTGCAGTTCTTTCTTTTTGGCATAGGTGGGTTTTTTTTTTTTTGAAAACTTTAAGTATTTCATTTAATCAATAAGATGGTCAAATCAAAGAAGGGAGCTCCAGTCAAGGACAAGAAAATACTTTCCCAAAGTATACATGATATGTGGATAATTTTGAATTCAGTGGTAGTCAGAGTGTAGTTTCCTCCTCAGTTACTTTGGACATTAAGGCTCTGAGTCACTCTAATATGTACGAATGCACTCAGATGTTCAATCACATCTGACTCTTTGCAACTGCTTAGACCATAGTCCGCCAGGCTCCTCTGTCCATGGAATTCTCCAGGCAAGAATACTGGAGTGGGTTACCATTTCCTACTCCNAGTTACTTTGGACATTAAGGCTCTGAGTCACTCTAATATGTACGAATGCACTCAGATGTTCAATCACATCTGACTCTTTGCAACTGCTTAGACCATAGTCCGCCAGGCTCCTCTGTCCATGGAATTCTCCAGGCAAGAATACTGGAGTGGGTTACCATTTCCTACTCCAGTGGATCTTTCTAACCCTGGAATCGAATCTGTCTCCTGCATTGGCAGGCATATTCTTTATCACTGCGCCACCTGGGAAGCCTTACTTCTAATAAGGATAACCATAAGCAATACATATGAAAAAATGACCCTATATATGTGATCCCTGTAAACCAAACTACTGGTAGAATAGCTTTGTGTGCAACAAACAACAGATATTTGTTGCACGCAATAATTTTTCTTCCTGCCGAGGAACAGTTCACAGGGTTCATATGAGTATATGAATATTAGGTGTTTAGTAACTTTATGGACCATAACACTTTAGGAAAAAAGAATGATTTGGGGGGGTCATCCTCAGAAGGCCGTGACACATAAATCTTGGAGAAAGCCAGAATACTTCTTTTTTCTTAAGTATCTCATTTATTGAATTTAGTTACTAGTCCTCTTCAAGAATGTTTGACAGGTGAGCCTGTGGCTAAATTTTACCTGGGCTCCTTCACCAACTAGTTCTGGCCTAACCAGCTGCTTTTTTATCTGCTCTTCCTTCCTATTGTCTCTTCCAACTAACTCCTTCAAATGCAAATATATTATGTGTCTCCTTCTCCAAATACATGCTTCCTAAGTGTAAGTCCTACCTGTTTAGATCCCTGCAGTAAACCACGGAAATGCCTCATACTCAAGGCTAGCCCCCAGCTTTCTTTGCACTTACCGCCTCTTAAAACTATACCCAATCTGTTAAGTCTAAGTGTCCATTTGCGTGTTTGAAAGAGCTTAGTGAGTCATCTTGTCTTGGCAAAGTATACTTTGAATTTTTAAAAAGTAGTTTTATGAAATTATTTTTCATCGTGAAAAAATTTCAACAATATAGATAGATGACAATAACACAGAGAAGTACAGATTGACAAGTAATACTTTTAAATCAAAGTTAACAATTTTAGTTTATAGCCTTTCTAGTGATCACTTCTGTAATATCAAGTATATGTAAACACCTTGAAATCTTGTTTAAAAAATTTTCAGCAGCATCTCTTGTCTCACTGATGTGAAAGAAGAAGAATTAGTTTTACTACCCCATCTCTTCTGCTTGCCCAGGTTTTGATGGTTACCAAGAGTTTTAATTCTTCTAGAGGTTTCCTTCTAAGTACTTCAGATAAACCTCTTTTCCTTGACTGGATAACTTTATTCGTGGATTGAAGGTGAGGATGTTTTTGATCCTTGTACTCCTTTCTACTTTCTCACTATTTCTCTCCCACTCCAGTTTCTTCAAGCTATATTGTTATTTTCTTTGTTAAGACAGGCCAGATTTGATGGCTAGTCACTCAGGTTTTCTACCTTTTTTCTCTTGCTCTAGATTTTAGGAGATTTCTGAAAGGACATTTCTCAGAGCTTCTACTGAATTTTTCATTTTGGAAATCATAATTTTTAGTTATCAAGAAATATCTTTTTCTATGATTGCTCCTTTTTCATGGCAGCCTATGGCTTGTTTTATGGTTTCCATATCTTCTCATATTTCTCTGAGGATATGAAAAAGAAATTTTGAAACTCTCTTCTATCCCTGAATTACAAGTTTTCTCTGAAGTTAGTTGTTCTACTTATTCCTCTTTGTGTTTTTCATTTGTGCAAATTTATTCTCTCAAATATCTACTGATAATTTTTTTTGCCTGAGTTTATTTGTGAATCCTAAGTAACTTCTTTGAGATCTTTTTGTCTGTGTTTTTGTCCTGCAAGACACAGGTCCCTTTTTCAAACACTGTTTGTCTCTGCTGTCATGCTGTGCTTGCCTAAGTATCCATTGCTCTGACATGGACTTGTTTGTACATTCTAGAAGCAATACTAGTATCCACACTATGGGTAAAGGTTCTAGGGAGGTCTGTTTTGGCTCCAGTATGAAAGAACTTCCTCACTTGCCCACAACAGACAGAGAAAAATGTGTTTACATAACTTTGCTTACATAGTTTTACATAAAACTAAATTCATTTGGTTTATAACTTAGTCCTTTATTCTGAGATCATGTCCTTTGTTTTTGTTGGTATTAGAATCTCCTTCCTTTTATGAATTTCAGTGTTGGTGAAAACAATCATCTTTTAAATGTCCTTTCTTGGCAAAATAAAGGCTGGAAACACATTATTTGAAGCTTTATAGGCTTAGACATCCATGTAATGCGGAACTCCAGTTTTCCTAACTTCTAAATTATGTTCCAACTGTCAAATTATGTCAGATTTTCTAGTTGTTTATCTAGTCAAAGGATAAGAAGGAAAAGTTCATTTGAATTAAATCAGAGGATTATTTGCATATGTAGATTTTTACTGTCTGTATTATTTTGGATATTTTATCTTTTGTAAGAGGACGCTGAGGGAATGAACTGATGTGATAGAACAAATTAGGAGACCTAGAATCAAATTCCCAGCTGTGCAGCTAACTAGAGGTATTTGCTTATTCTGGTTCTTTAAAAATTAGGTAATGAGCAAGAAGTAAGACTCATTTTGGTAATAAAATGCAGTTTAAAAATACATATAAAAATGCAAAAATATGTATAACTGAGTCACTTTGCTGTACACCTGAAACTGACACAACATTGTAAATCAACTATGCTTCAATTAAAAAAAACAGGAAAAAATGTTAAAAAATACGTATAGATAGAATGTATGTATATGTACATGCATATGTTTGATTATATGTGTGTCTATGTGTACATGTATACATACATATGTATACACATGTATACTTGTATGAATATACACACATGTCCGGGCAAGCATGGTGGCTCAGAGGTTAAAGCGTCTGCCTCCAATGCAGGAGACCTGGATTCGATACCCGGGTTGGAAAGATCCCCTGGAGAAGGAAATGGCAATCCACTTCAGTATTCTTGCCTGGAGAATCCCATGGACAGAGAAGCCTAGTAGGTTACAGTCCACGGGGTCGCAAAGAGTCGGACACGACTGAGCGACCTCACCTTCCTTCCTTCCTATATTGAATTTTGTGAGAAATTTATCATTTTTATTAACAGAATAATTGTCAATCATTGCTTATAACTGGAAAGTTTATGGAAGATTTAAAAAGCCAGGTGTGAGTTTCTGTGGGGGGAGCCCCCAAATTTGGAAATTTAGTGAATATACAAGAATACTGCCAATATTTGAAAAGTGAAAAGAAATTGAACTATATGGGATGACTGGAAATTTTTTATGAACACCAATTTGGTGATAGGTTAATAAGCATTTACTTTGCTGATCCTGTAGTTAGCTACCTAATTCCTCAATCTGGGCATGCAAATGCAGTCTTTTGTGTATAAGTGTATGCAGGTGCAAATCTGTGTTAGTAGTATTAGGATCTCACTTAA
The DNA here is from genome assembly GCA_006410675.1 of Oreotragus oreotragus. NCBI lineage: Eukaryota > Metazoa > Chordata > Mammalia > Artiodactyla > Bovidae > Oreotragus > Oreotragus oreotragus. The sequence continues at coordinate 323,684 of SJYX01002255.1, forward strand.
AACTTGGTCATGATCTTTCATTTCTCTCTACTTGAAAAGTCAAGATCCCAGTTTTCAAAAATAGTTCCTGAAACAAAAAGTGAAATCTGTATGGGCAAGATCATGTTTTTAATGCAATTGCCCTCCTTAAATGTCTATATTCAAATTTTCTAAAGCTATTGTCTTGCAACAAGATTTCTAACTAATTGATAATAGTTTTAAAAGATGATGTGCTACATTTTATTGCCAACATGAATTCTTAAGAATTTTGGGGCTCTTAGAGACCCCAAATCAAAGATATAAGAATATGATTAAATGCAGTGAGGAATGCAATTTGATAATGCAATTACACACAATTCAGTTCAGTTCAGTCACTCAGTCGTGTCTGACTCTTTGCAACTCCATGAACCGCAGCACGCCAGGCCTTCCTGTCCATCACCAACTCCCGGAGTTTACCCANAATATGATTAAATGCAGTGAGGAATGCAATTTGATAATGCAATTACACACAATTCAGTTCAGTTCAGTCACTCAGTCGTGTCTGACTCTTTGCAACTCCATGAACCGCAGCACGCCAGGCCTCCCTGTCCATCACCAACTCCCGGAGTTTACCCAAACTCATGTCCATTGAGCTGGTGATGCCATCCAACCATCTCATCCTTTATGTCCCCTTCTCCTCCTGCCCTCAATCTTTCCCAGCGTCAGGGTCTTTTCAAATGAGTCAGCTCTTCGCATCAGGTGGCCAAAGTATTGGACAATTATATGCATATAATTGGAGAAGGAAATGCCAACCCACTGCAGTACTCTTGCCTGGAAAATCCCATGGACAGAGGAGCATGGTAGGCTACAGTCCATGGGGTTGCAAAGAGTCAGACATGACTGAGCAACTTCACCTCATTTCACTTCAGATGCATAGAATATACTCATACACAAATTAGATTTCTTATATTTTTGCTGTTGTTGTAGTATGCCTGTATTGTTAAGCCATATTATTTACAAGTCACTCAGTAGTCACTGTTTAGAAAGACTTTGAGGGGAAAGTAAAACATACGCTTTAAGATTCAGCAGTAATAATAATATCTAACTGTTGTATCACTTCATGGGAAATAGATGGGGAAACAGTGTCAGACTTTATTTTTGGGGGGCTCCAAAATCACTGCAGATGGTGACTACACCCATGAAATTAAAAGACACTTACTCCTTGGAAGAAAAGTTACGACCAACCTAGATAGCATATTCAAAAGCAGAGACATTATTTTGCCGACTAAGGTCCGTCTAGTCAAGGCTATGGTTTTTCCAGTAGCCACGTATGGATGTGAGAGTTGGACTGTGAAGAAGGCTGAGTGCCAAAGAATTGATGCTTTTGAACTGTGGTGTTGGAGAAGATTCTTGAAAGTCCCTTGGACTGCAAGGAGATCCAACCAGTCCATTGTGAAGGAGATCAGCCCTGGGATTTCTTTGGAAGGAATGATGCTAAAGCTGAAACTCCAGTACTTTGGCCACCTCATGTGAAGAGTTGACTCATTGGAAAAGACTCTGGTGCTGGAGAGACTGGGTGCAGGAGGAGAAGGGGACGACAGAGGATGAGATGGATGGATGGCATCACTGACTCAATGGACATGAATCTGAGTGAACTCCGGGAGTTGGTGATGGACAGAGAGGCCTGGCGTGCTGCGATTCATGGGGTCACAAAGAGTCAGACACGACTGAGTGACTGAACTGAACTGAACTGTTGTAGGGACTTTGAAACTTAAAGAACATTTTCCTACATATATTACCTTGCTTGATCCTGCAATACTCCCATAGGCTAACCTTTATTTTAGAATTAAGAAAACTGAAGCTAACAAAATAAACTTAACGCCATGATTTCACAAGTATTAATTCACATAGCAAGATTTTAAACCTAGAATACTGTTTTAAATTCTGGGATATTCCTAACATCATACTCAATAGTGAAATTCTGAAAACATTTCCTCTAAAACCAGGAATAAGACAAGGATGCCCACTCTCACCACTTTTATTTAACATAATACTGGGAGTTCTAGCCATAGCAGTCAGACAAGAAAAAGAAATAAAAGGAGTTCAAATTGGAACAGAACAAGTAAAACTGCATTGTTTGCGGATGACATGATGTATATAGAAAATTCTTAAGACACAATAAAAAAAAATAAAAGTGATAATAATAAATGAATTCAATAAAGTGGTACAATACAATATTAATATACAGAAACCTGTTATATTTCTATACACTAACAAACAATTATCAGTTTTGCGGATGACATGATGTATATAGAAAATTCTTAAGACACAATAAAAAAAATAAAAGTGATAATAATAAATGAATTCAATAAAGTGGTACAATACAATATTAATATACAGAAACCTGTTATATTTCTATACACTAACAAACAATTATCAGGAAAAATTAAGAAAACAATTCCATTTGAGATTGCACATGAAATAGAAACAGACTCATAGATATAGAGAGCAAACTGTTGATTGTCAGAGGAGAATGGGGTAGGGGAATGAATGAAATAAGAGAGTAAGATTAAGATTAAGTGCAAAATTCTAGTCAGATGCATAGGTCATGGGGATGCGTAGGGAATGTATCAATAATATTTTAATAACTTTATATAATGACAGTTTGGTACTACATTTATTTTGTAATGTATAAAGCATCTAATCCCTCTGCTGTTAACCTATTAATACAGTAAATCAATTATGCTTAAATAAGAAATAAATGAATAAATAAGTTAATTGACTCTGGGCTACTTCAGTTACATCACCTTGTTTTAATTCTGTTGTTTGTTCTTGGTTTTGCATGTTAATTTCTGCAACCCACTCCCTCCTTAACGTTATAGAATTCTTAATCTCAAAGAGCATAATTTCCTTTTCAGCATTTTAAAGCTTCTGCCTGCAATGCGGGAGACCTGGGTTCGATCCCTGGGTCGGGAAGTTCCCCTGGAGAAGGAAATGGCAACCCACTCCAGTATTCTTGCCTGGAGAATCCCAAGGACAGAGGAGCCTGGTGGGCTTCAGTTCACAGGGTCGCAAAGAGTCGGACACGACTGAGCGACTTCACTCACTCATTCATTTTGCATGGTACTTAGCACAATTTTGTGCATAAAATTAGATGCCTTCAAAATACCTGTTTACTGTTTATTACTGAGGAGGTAGAGAGCTGGTGGCTAAGCAAGGAAGTTCATTTTGTGAATTGATCTTAGCAAGGCGGGTGTTGGAGCTCAACTTTCACCAGCTGCCTCACGCTCTCAGTCTCTGCATGTGAGGACAGTGTGAAAACCGTGCCCCAGGATGTGGTGAGGCAGAGCTGGTGGGGATGGCACAAGCTGCGCATTTTGGCATTGCAGAATGTACTCAAGACATGACAAGCCCTTTTCATTTCTGTGTCAGATAACCAGGTACCTCTAGTTTATAAGACTGGCATGTTTTTCAAAGTAGAAGTTATGCAAATTATCACAGTAAAAACTCCAGAGTAATCTCATATATGACAGAGTCTCGTTCATGAATGAACATTCGATTCTATTGAAACGGGGGCCTGAGGCAGTTTCATTTCTCTACTCTAAAGAAATTCTTCATTCTTTGGAGATCCGCTCTGAAATTCCCATTCAGGCACTTTTACCTCAACATCTAATTTTCTTCTAAGATGCAAGACTGAATAAATAGCTCAGGTTGTTAAGAAACTATTTCTGGAGGGAATAAACATTCTCAGATCTTGCTAATAAAGCTTTTCTCATTGTATTCTGTGGACTTAACAGTTATGGCTTTACCAAATGCACCTGCAGAGGGCAGTATGTGGGAGCAGCCTAACGACTCCAGCCGCAGATTCCCAATGAAGCATGCTGCTGGGATGGGGAGACCTCAGTTTCCGTACACACACAATCGGAATTTTATGAGAACATCTGTCTCACCTTCTGGGCTGCTTTGCTTAATCATTTGGGTGCCCAAGAGAATTCCTGCTGAAGGCAGGTGACAGGGTACAATGAGAGTAGGGTCCTATCTTCAGGACTCTTGGTTTCTCTCCTGAGTCTATCTCAAGGCTTCTAGGAGCTACTTGCTCCTCAATATCCAGTCTACTTGCCAGTGAGCTTAGTTGAAAGGATTTACAGTAAGACAGCTTATTTATCCCACTGACATCACAGCAATATGATGCGTAGGTGACTGTCAATAAAAAAAGGTATAATGACAGCTGCAGTTATTATGTTCTGACATGTTACATTCCAGACACTGTGGTAAGTTCTTGTTATTTAAATCTCACAGCAACCATAATACAGGAAGGAAAACAGAAACTTCAAGGTTTGAGTAACTTGCCAGTATATATCCACAAGGTATTAGCAGGATTTGTACTCATTCTTGATGCCAAAGTCAATGCTCTAACCTCTAGGTCACATTGACCTTGAGTTTGGTAGAAAGCCTTCTTTGGGGAAAGAAATATACTTATTTGGAAAAAAAATAGAAGGGGACAACAGAGGATGAGATGGTTGGATGGCATCACCGACTCAATGGACATGAGTTGGAGCAAGCTCTGGGAGTTAGCAATGGACAGGAAAGCCTGGCGTGCTGCAGTCCATGGGGTCACAAAGAGTCAGACATGTCTGAGTGACTGAACTGAACTGAGCCTTTTCTATCTGATAGGTGTAGTTCAGATGGATAAATTTCAGAGAATTTTCAAAAAGGGAAGGGAAAGCGTCTGGCTACTTTCAAAGATCTGAATAGACCAAGGTGCCTGGGTGCTCATGCCTTCTGTGTCACCTCCCAATTCCTCATGACAGATCTCCACACCCTCTTCCTTTATACTCCAGCAGCTTCTAATTGCTTCTGCTCATACCTCTGTGGCTCTGCTGTGTCACTCCTTCTTCCCAGAGTGCAGCCCCCAAGTTCTTTAGCATGAGAATTACTATCAATTCTTCAAAGTCCAGTTCTGACATCATTGCTGGGGCAGTCTCCTCTGACCACTCCGTGTAGATGAGAACCCTCCCTTTCCTCCACTCAGTGCCCTTTTCTATTTCTTATAGTCACACTTGTCATTGCATTTATCATACTGTGTTGTCATTTCTTCCTTGTCTGTCTCTCATATCTCCCCAACTGTAAAAGAAAATGCACAGGAACTGTGTTAAGTGTTATTCATCTCTGTATCTTTGCTGCACAGCCTGCAAACAAAGGTGCTTAATGAATGTGGTAGAACTGACTTGAAAACTTTTCTACACTAGAGGCATGAGCTACTTCAATAGTATTTCAAGATGAATGAGGTTAGAATCTTGAAAGCAGTGCACTGTGCTTTTTTCTTCTTCAGTTGTAAGTGCATTAAGGATGAAAGATGTGTGTGTACTACTGCAAATGTTTCTGGAAATGCCCCAGAAAGGAAGAATGAGACACATAGCCCACAGCTCACCATTACAGAGGCCTTTGGGTTGGGAATTAATTATAAGAAAAACAGCTGCATCAGATTGATGCAAAAATCACTTGTTTCCTTCCATGTTGTCATTAAGAATTGTGGGTGTGTGGCTTTTTATTTTTTATTTATTTTTTTGCAACAGGCAAAAAATTTAATGCTACGAAATGATGTATGGTTTGTAGTTGCTTGAGCGGGTAAGCGTTGTTTGCCTCAACCACTGTGAACTTATGTGTTCATCAATCATTTTAACAGTGTGCTACAAACAAGGAAATACGTGGTTTAAAGAAGAATAATACCTTGACAGAATCTGCCCAGAGCCTTCTGATGTTTGTAAACCTCTGAGTGCCTAGTTTGTAGACTAGCTTAAAGAGAAAATTCACAGAATTCAATCATTTAAGACAAGGGATATATATATATATTTTTTAAGTTGATAAAATTCTCACCAATAATTAAGACATTTTTATCTATCGGTTCAGTTCAGTTCTGTTGCTCAGTCATGTCTGACTCTTTGTGACGCCATGGACTGCAGTACACCAGGCCTCCCTGTCCATCACCAACTCCCAGAGCTTGCTCAAACTCATGTCCATTGAGTCGGTGATGTCATCTAACCATCTCATCCTCTGTTGTCCCCTTCTGCTCCTGCCCTCAATCCTTCCCAGCATCAGGATCTTTTTCAAAAAGTCAGCTCTTTGCATCAGGTGGCCAAAGTATTGGAGCTTCAGCTTCAGCATCAGTCTTTCCAGTAAATATTCAGGACTGATTTCCTTTAGGATGGCCTGGTTGGATCGCCTTGCAGTCTAGGGAACTCTCAAGAGTCTTCTCCAACACCACAGTTCAAAAACATCAATTCTTTGGTGCTCAGCTTTCATTATGGTGCAACTGTCACATCCATACATGACCAATGAAAAAAACCATAGCTTTGACTAGATGGACCTTTGTCGGCAAAGTGATGGCTCTGCTTTTTAATATGCTATCTAGGTTGGTCATAGCTTTTCTTCCAAGGAACAAGCATCTCTTAATTTCTTGGCTGCAGTCACCATCTGCCATGATTTGGAGCCCAAGAAAATAAATAATCTTTCTCTATTAGCCCTTATCCTTTCTCCTAGAAGAGACATGTGGAGCCACAGGAAACCAGTTTGAAATTACAACTATAGAGAAAATAGTGAACTTACCCAGCAAGTCTAGGTAGAGTTTAGGCCCTTTACCTCTCTCAGTGACATTGGGCAATTTCTGTCACCTCTTGGAACCTCTGTCCACAGTTGTAACTTTGAGATAATACGTGTCATGATTATATCACAAAGAAAAATGAGTTTCTGAAGATTGTGACCTTGAGGTCCTTGAAGTTGCAAATTTAAATTTCAACACTTCTAGTCTGAGACATCTGCTCTCAGGCTGTTTGGAAAGACCAGAAGAACCTGGGGAGAGTGTCTGTCTCCTGATGAGTGGATATGGAGAGGTGTGTGGAAAGCCACTTGCAATTCACACCTACTTAAAAATCATAGTACTGAACTTCACGGCAGAGTGACGGTAGACAAAAAAGCTTGATTTAAAACCATCCCCAACTTAAAAGCTTTTCTTTGGTTCCATATTTCTGGCTTTGCAAGGCCTTGACTACCTCTATTATTGGATATTTCCAAATCAAAGGCTGATAAAATCCACAGATACAGGTCATACGTGTTGAGGTGTGTAGCTATCAATCTAAGTTTGCCCAGTTGGACTCATGACTTGGGTAGAGCATTCATCACTGCAGACAGTAGCAGCTCAGTATCCTGGACTCTTTGACTCTTACTCTCCCTGCTGATCTACAGGTTACACAGGTAGTAGACCCAGTTACCTTCACAGCCAGGTCATGTTCAGTGCTACAAAAACCTCCTTTCAGGATACTTTTAGGATATCTCTTTCTCCTGCCCTTTACTCCATTCATTCATGGACAACATCTCGCCTCATTTTCTCCCAAAGTTTTAGAGAATGAAAAAGGCAGAAAGAAAACCACAAGTGTTGAGGATAAGCTAAGTATAAAGTAACACTGGAACATATACAGTGACCATATTTCCTAAAGCAAGAATTGTAATTTGTGATCTGACAATAGAATCAGTTCAGTTCAGTTCAGTCGCTCAGTCGTGTCCGACTCTTTGCGACCCCATGAACTGCAGCACGCCAGGCCTCCCTGTCCATCACCATCTCCCGGAGTTCACTCAGACTCATGTCCATCGAGTCCATGATGCCATCCAGCCATCTCATCCTCGGTTGTCCCCTTCTCCTCCTGCCCCCAATCCCTCCCAGCAGCAGAGTCTTTTCCAATGAGTCAACTCTTCGCATGAGGTGGCCAAAGTACTGGAGTTTCAGCTTTAGCATCATTCCTTCCAAAGAAATCCCAGGGTTGATCTCCTTCAGAATGGACTGGTTGGATCTCCTTGCAGTCCAAGGGACTCTCAAGAGTCTTCTCCAACACCACAGTTCAAAAGCATCGATTCTTCGGCGCTCAGCTTTCTTCACAGTCCAACTTTCACATCCATACATGACCACAGGAAAAACCATAGCCTTGACTAGGCGGACCTTAGTCGGCAAAGTAATGTCTCTGCTTTTGAATATACTATCCAGGTTGGTCATAACTTTTCTTCCAAGGAGTAAGCGTCTTTTAATTTCATGGCTGCAGTCACCATCTGCAGTGATTTTGGAGCCCAAAAAAATAAAGTCTGACACTGTTTCCACTGTTTCCCCATCTATTTCCCATGAAGTGATGGGACCGGATGCCATGATCTTCGTTTTCTGAATGTTGAGCTTTAAGCCAACTTTTTCGCTCTCCTCCTTCACTTTCATCAAGAGGCTTTTTAGCTCCTCCTCACTTTCTGCCATAAGGGTGGTGTCATCAGCATATCTGAGGTTATTGATATTTCTCCCGGCAATCTTGATTCCAGCTTGTGTTTCTTCCAGTCCAGCGTTTCTCATGATGTACTCTGCATATAAGTTAAATAAGCAGGGAGACAATATACAGCCTTGACGTACTCCTTTTCCTATTTGGAACCAGTCTGTTGTTCCATGTCCAGTTCTAACTGTTGCTTCCTGACCTGCATACAGATTTCTCAAGAGGCAGGTTAGGTGGTCTGGTATTCCCATCTCTTTCAGAATTTTCCACAGTTGATTGTGATCCACACAGTCAAAGGCTTTGGCATAGTCAATAAAGCAGAAATAGATGTTTTTCTGGAACTCTCTTGCTTTTTCCATGATCCAGCGGATGTTGGCAATTTGATCTCTGGTTCCTCTGCCTGTTCTAAAACCAGCTTGAACATCAGGGAGTTCACGGTTCACATATTGCTGAAGCCTGGCTTGGAGAATTTTGAGCATTACTTTACTAGCGTGTGAGATGAGTGCAATTGTGCGGTAGTTTGAGCATTCTTTGGCATTGCCTTTCTTTGGAATTGGAATGAAAACTGACCTTTTCCAGTCCTGTGGCCACTGCTGAGTTTTCCAAATTTGCTGGCATATTGAGTGCAGCACTTTCACAGCATCATCTTCCAGGATTTGAAACAGCTCAACGGGAATTCCATCACCTCCACTAGCTTTGTTCTTAGTGATGCTTTCTAAGGCCCACTTGACTTCACATTCCAAGATGTCTGGCTCTAGATTAGTGATCACATCCTCATGATTATCTGGGTCGTGAAGATCTTTTCTGTACAGTTCTTCTGTGTATTCTTGCCACCTCTTCTTAATATCTTCTGCTTCTGTTAGGTCCATACCATTTCTATCCTTTATCGAGCCCATCTTTGCATGAAATGTTCCCTTGGTATCTCCAATTCTCTTGAAGAGATCTCTAGTCTTTCCCATTCTGTTGTTTTCCTCTATCTCTTTGCATTGATTGCTGAAGAAGGCTTTCTTATCTCTTCTTGCTATTCTTTGGAACTCTGCATTCAGATGCTTATATCTTTTCTTTTCTCCTTTGCTTTTCGCCTCTCTTCTTTTCAGTGCTATTTGTAAGGCTTCTCCAGACAGCCATTTTGCTTTTTTGCATTTCTTTTCCATGGGGATGGTCTTGATCCCTGTCTCCTGTACAATGTCACGAACCTCATTCCATAGTTCATCAGGAACTCTGTCTATCAGATCTAGGCCCTTAAATCTATTTCTCACTTCCACTGTATAATCATAAGGGATTTGATTTAGGTCATACCTGAATGGTCTAGCGGTTTTCCCTACTTTCTTCAATTTAAGTCTGAATTTGGAAATAAGGAGTTCATGATCTGAGCCACAGTCAGCTCCTGGTCTTGTTTTTGTTGACTGTATAGAGCTTCTCCATCTTTGGCTGCAAAGAATATAATCAATCTGATTTCGGTGTTGACCATCTGGTGATGTCCATGTGTAGAGTCTTCTCTTGTGTTGCTGGAAGAGGGTGTTTGCTATGACCAGTGCATTTTCTTGGCAAAACTCTATTAGTCTTTGCCCTGCTTCATTCCGCATTCCAAGGCCAAATTTGCCTGTTACTCCAGGTGTTTCTTGACTTCCTACTTTAGCATTCCAGTCCCCTATAATGAAAAGGACATCTTTTTTGGGTGTTAGTTCTACAAGGTCTTGTAGGTCTTCATAAAACCGTTCAACTTCAGCTTCTTCAGCATTACTGGTTGGGGCATAGACTTGGATAACTGTGATATTGAATGGTTTGCCTTGGAAACGAACAGAGATCATTCTGTCGTTTTTGAGATTGCATCCAAGTACTGCATTTCGGACTCTTTTGTTGACCATGATGGCTACTCCATTTCTTCTGAGGGAATCCTGCCCGCAGTAGTAGATATAATGGTCATCTGAGTTAAATTCACCCATTCCAGTCCTTTTTAGTTCACTGATTCCTAGAATGTCGACGTTCACCCTTGCCATCTCTTGTTTGACCACTTCCAATTTGCCTTGATTCATGGACCTGACATTCCAGGTTCCTATGCAATATTGTTCTTTACAGCATCGGATCTTGCTTCTATTACCAGTCACATGCACAACTGGGTATTGTTTTTGCTTTGGCTCCATCCCTTCATTTTTTCTGGAGTTATTTCTCCACTGATCTCCAGTAGCATATTGGGCACCTAACGACCTGGGAGATTCTCTTTTGATATCCTATCATTTTGCCTTTTCATACTGTTCATGGGGTTCTCAAGGCAAGAATACTGAAGTGGCTTGCCATACCTGGTTTTCTTGTTGAACACAGCTTCAGTAAGATGTCAATATATTTTCAAGGAGTAAAAGATGGTAAGATCGTTTACAAAGTTGGATAATTCATTGTCAGAGAGCGTTAATGGAATAGGTAGGAAGATGGACTTGCTGAGGTTTATTCTAACAAATTCATTTATTCCTTCATACATACACTCATTCCACAAGCAGTTATTGAATATCTACCACATGCCACGGACTGATAGAAACAGGGTTAAAATTAAGGTGAATTTTAGAAAAGTTACATCTTTTGCATCCTGAATTTGTGGACCATGTTATATATGTACTACCAATCATGACTGTGAAGGGCCACTTACTTATTCTGCTTCCACAGATTGTGTCAAGTTTGATTTCCAAATTTTAAATCAGATATTTTGGAAATGATAACAAATTTTCTAGACTAGGACAAGAATGATAATTGAAGGAAAGTAGGATTTGTGAAGACATCATCAAGGCATTAACGACAGAAGTAATGGTGAAAGGAACTGCTGTTTACCAAGCACCTACTCTGTACCTGTCACACACTAGGCACTTCTTGGATATGGTGTTCTATTTCAATGGCTGCTAGAGAGAGCAAGACAAAACATATTACCTGTGCCATGATTCCTTAAAACCTCTCAAAGGCATCTAGCAAGTCATGAGGAAGGAATCTCGCTGATTTGTTCAAGCTAGCTACCTAAAATCAGTAGATCCAACTGAAAACCAGACAGTTCAACAAGTAAAATGCTGTAAGAAGTCCTGTACCTGTCTCGTGTGCTCCACACACACCACCTGCTGGTTAGACTCTGGTGAGGAACTTTGTCTCCTGGTTTTACCAATAAACTGCTTTTCCAAACTTGACTTTTCACATCTCCTCATCACTGACCCTAAAAATCTATCAGTAGAAAAGCTGAATTACCAGCTACTCAGAGTCTATAATTTCATGCCTCTCTGACTTAATTTGCTCATCTTGCCGCCCACCCCCAGCTATCGATTCCTTTAATGACCTAGCTCAATGTTCTCTCTTTAAGTTGCCTCCGTGGCTTCTTCAGCTGCAGGAAGTCTCTTTCCTCAGAGTTCCATAGCGCGTATCTTGTCCTCTTAGGATAAGGACCTTGCTCCTCTTTGAATTTCAACTGCAGGTTGTACTTGGTTTCTTCTCTATTCTCAGGACAATTGTTAGCTATCATCAAGCAGTTAAATCCTTCTTTTTACACCACAGAGTCCATATGGGAAACAGCTCTGTCACAAACCAATATCTGCAATTTGGAATGTCTGCCCTGATGATTTATGCTTCGGGACTTAGGTTTGAAATCTCTCTGTTATCAGTGATTTTGGTATTTCTCTCTCCATTAGAAGGGAGATGTCTGTGATATCAGTTGGGGTTCTTTGGTTGAAAGCAGCAGAAATGGATATTGGATGGAATTTTTTGTTTGTTTTTTTAAGTCTTTATTAAACAAAGACTATACAGAATCCCAAGGAAGGCAGAAGAACCAAATATAAAGCAGAGACCAGGGACTGCCACAGGTGTCACTGCCAGGAGAGGCAGGTCATTCTCACTCAAAATCTATTACTGGGATGAGCCAAGACCAGTCATTTATTGTAATTAGTTTCGGATCACTCTGATTAAGATTCCAAGTCTTGAGAGAGGCTGACTGGCCAGTCTTGGTTTACTTGCCTGCCTCTGGCTGTTCTTAGAGGCTGAGAGGACCCTTCAGCATCTGTTGTGAGAGGATCTGATCCCTTGATTTGCCATCAAGCAGCTGTTTTCTACTCCATGCCACTTTTGGACCATTAGTCCTTCAGCCTCATATTAAAAACTATGTCTTCTTAAAGCCTATACCCCTTCTGAGAGATATAAACTCTTGACTGTCATCTACACCTGATGTTTCTTATTTTACATGTGTTATTAAAATAGCTCTTCACACTGTTGACGGCTCCCTCCTTTTTCTCAACATCTTCCCAACCCAGCAGGAGCTGGGTCATATTGCTTTTCTACCCGGTCTTTCAAACTTCAAAGTGCTGGGTTCTCTTTATCTGCTCACTCATACACGTCTGCATTTCTCAGTATCATGGACACGGAGCCATGCTGCCCAGATTGCCTGGGGGAGATCGTCATAGCAGCTGTGAGTACAGACAAGAGACAGCTTTCAGCTCAACCTGGTGTGGCCTCGGCTGTCTCTCACATAGGATCTGTGCCCTTTCTAGGACGCATATACAGTGATTGGCTAAGGCAGAATATAAAGGGCTGGTTATTGTGGCTGAATAAAGGACAATTCCGATAGGTTGTTCCACCTACAGAGACCCTCTTGGGGGTGGCATTGCAGCTCAGCTTCTCCCTTTGCCTAACCCTGCTTCCTCCACGCTCCTGTAGGTGTGCGTTCCAAGTGCATTCATTCCTCCGTGAACATCTTGAGCATGCAGCTCTGTCTCAGAGGCCGCATCCTGGAAAACCCAAACTCCAGCACGTGGGGTTTTTTTCTTTATTGCCTCTCTTTTCACACTGCGTAGTTTTCCTTGCTCATCTCATCCACTGTGGCAACATCAATTACCTCTGTTACACTGAAGTCCATATCTCCTGTCTAGATCTTTGTGAATGCTGGATGTGCATATTAAGCTTTTTCTTTACATTTCTACTTGGATGGCCCATAAACGTCTTAGATTCAAGGCAACCAAGACTGAATTAGTTTTTTGTTTTGTTTTTTTTTACAATATGTTCATTCATGGGGTTCTCAAGACAAGAATACTGAAGTGGCTTGCCATTCCATTCTCCAATATTTTGGTCCCCTGATGTGAAGAGCTGACTCATTGGAAAAGACCGTGATGCTGGGAAAAATTGAGGGCAAGAGAAGAAGGGGACGACAGAGGATGAGATGGTTGGATGGCATCACTGACTCAATGCACATGAGTTTGAGCAAACTCTGGGAGACGGTGAAGGACAGGGAAGCCTGGTGTGCTGGAGTTCACTGGGTTGCAAAGAGTCAGACACGATTTATTGACTGAACGACAACAACAGTTCTTCCTTTTAATCTTCATGATACTTTTTCTCTGATTTCTTGGGGCAAATATTGCACTCTGTGGAGGTCAGGGGTTTGGATCACTCAAGTAGTAACATACTTCAAAGGGAGATGGGCAGAGCATGCTTGTTGGTGATATTATAGTCTCCTCATTGGCCAGTCTCCAGAAATTGCTTTCTCATCCACCAAAAACAACAGTAGCAATTTAGGTCAAATCTTCTGTGCCTTGACTGCGTGTAAATAAGCTTAAACCCATTACAACATTTTTTTTCCTTTGTTAAATATAATTTTTAAAGATTACTTTCCCCCATTGCAGCATTTTTTTTTTTTAAATGTATAACCAGCATAGTTTGGTAAAATGTTTAGTCACTGTGACATTGATCTGGGTGTTACTGTAATCGCTGGCCAAACATACATGTTTTGGGAAGGTTCTGTCTTTGTAAAAGATTCACCCAGTTTTCAAATCTTCTCTCTTATGGCATTTGTACTGGAAATGGCAACCCACTCCAGTGTTCTTGCCTGGAGAATCCCAGGGACGGGGAAGCCTGGTGGGCTGCCGTCTATGGGGTCACATAGAGTCGGACACGACTGAAGTGACTTAGCAGCAGCAGCAGCATTTGTGTCGTGAGAGTACAAATAAACACATATGTAACAAACTAGAATTTGTTAGTGTGACCTCAGCAACTAAAAAAGCAGCTGTACTTCATTGAAAAAAACATCAGCAGCAGCCCTCTATGATGCAGGTAAAATCCTGAGTTGCTCTAGAACTTGATGATACTGAAAACCATTTCCTGGACAACTGTGAAGGGGAATGGTAATATAAGACATAGCTAAGAGAACTGTCTGAATCTGCAGCTCTATGGGTTCTTTTTATCCTGGGACCCTTCTATCTAGCAGATCCTCCAAAAGGACCATCACTGCCCTCTCCCAGCCCAGCCTTTGAAGAAAGCACCTGATTATCTCATGGTTTCCCTGTGTCATCCACACAGCTTATATCCTATCAGAATTTTTCCATTGGGAAGTATCCAATTATGAAAAGTTTTACATTTTGGTAACCCTTAAAAGTGTTTTATGGGCATGCTGCTGCTGCTAAGTCACTTCAGTCGTGTCCGACTCTGTGTGACCCCATAGACGGCAGCCCACCAGGCTCCCCAATCCCTGGGATTCTCCAGGCAAGAATACTGGAGTGGGTTGCCATTTCCTTCTCCAATGCATGAAAGAGAAAAGTGAAAGTGAAGTCGCTCAGTCTGTCCGACTGTTAGCAACCCCATGGACTGCAGCCCACCAGGCTACTCCATCCATTGGATTTTCCAGGCAAGAGTCCTGGGGTGGGGTGCCATTGCCTTCCCCGTTTATGGGCATAAATAATGAAGATTTAAAACTTTTAGTATCTAAAGAAGTACCAATAGACACATGCCCTTTACTTTTAATTTCACCACTCTCAGACACATGCCATCTTGAAGCATCTTGAAGACACTTGCAGTCTTGAAAAGGCTAATTAAACTTGCATTATCTTTGTACTTAAAGGCAAAGTCCTGTTTCTGATGTAGGCGGTTTGCATTTATAAGTTCTGACAAGCTGTTTGGTACCAGACAGCCAAAAGTGATGAACAGTCTTAGCAGATTAAAATGTAAATTTGATTGAAGAAAACAATCTACAAAAATTTATGCTTCTGTATAATCTGTGTGATTAAACGTTACTTGTTTCAAAGCTAGTGTTTCTGACACTTCCAATTACAGCTTTTGGAAGTTTTATTCCACATCATTTAATCTATTTTAAATAACTCTCCCTTTTAGGCTCTACACATAGAAATGCATGTTGAGCATGAATCTCCAATACAAATTTAGAAATAATCTTTGTCCAGTCTGCACCAAGACTCATTCTATAAGGAGATAACAAGCTTTAAAAGCTAAATATTCAATCCTCTTTCTTATACTGGATCTCAGTATAGCTATAATTGCCCTTTTTTAAAACTGTGGTAAAACACACAGCATAACACTTATTCCCCTAACTACTTTTAAGTGTGCAGCTCATCGGTGTTAACTATAGTCATATTGTTGTGCAATTACATTTCTAAAATTTTTAATTTTGCAAAACTGAAATTCTATATCCCTTGAACAGTAGCTTCCATTCCCCATTCCACCCAGCCTCTGGCAACAACCCTTTCACTTTCTATTTCTGTGACTTTGACCACATTAGATACCTCATATACGGGAACTCCTACAGTATTTGTCTTTTTGTGACTGATTTATTTCACTTAGCATAATATATTCAAAATTCATGAAGAAGGATTTGTAGCATTTATAAGATTTTTTCTTCTTTAAGGCTGGATGATATTCTGTTGTGTGTATACGCCATTCTGTTTATCAGTTCATCTGTCTATGGCCATTTGGTTGCATCTCTTGGCTACTATGAACAATGCTGTATTGAACATGGGCGTGCAAATATCTCTTCAATTTCTGCTTTCAGTCCCTTTGGCTATACCCAGAAGTGGGATAGCTGGATCATATGGTAATTCTATTTTTAATTTTTGAAGAAAACCCCTTTTTGTGACTGATTTATTTCACTTAGCATAATATATTCAAAATTCATGAAGAAGGATTTGTAGCATTTATAAGATTTTTTCTTCTTTAAGGCTGGATGATATTCTGTTGTGTGTATACGCCATTCTGTTTATCAGTTCATCTGTCTATGGCCATTTGGTTGCATCTCTTGGCTACTATGAACAATGCTGTATTGAACATGGGCGTGCAAATATCTCTTCAACTTCTGCTTTCAGTCCCTTTGGCTATACCCAGAAGTGGGATAGCTGGATCATATGGTAATTCTATTTTTAATTTTTGAAGAAAACCCCTTACTGCTTTCCTAGAGGCTGTAGCATTTTATATTCCCTCAGTGCTATTGTCCCTTGTATTACAGATCACAATAACTAAATATTGTATGATGTTAGTAATTATTAAAAAATAATAAAATACCGGTAAGATTATTCACTTCAGTTCAGTCTCTCAGTTGTGTCTGACTCTTTGTGACCCCATGAACCTCAGCACACCAGGCCTCCCTGGCCATCACTAACTCCCAGAGTCCACCCAAACCCATGTCCATTGAGTCGGTGATGCCACCCAGCCATCTCGTCCTGTTGTCCCCTTCTCCTCCTGCCCTCAGTCTTTCCCAGCACCAGGATCTGGCTGTCATATAACTGAGTTTTCAGTGCTTTGCATTAGTTTGCGACAGTACATTTAGTGGTNTGGTTATTGTGGCTGAATAAAGGACAATTCCGATAGGTTGTTCCACCTACAGAGACCCTCTTGGGGGTGGCATTGCAGCTCAGCTTCTCCCTTTGCCTAACCCTGCTTCCTCCACGCTCCTGTAGGTGTGCGTTCCAAGTGCATTCATTCCTCCGTGAACATCTTGAGCATGCAGCTCTGTCTCAGAGGCCGCATCCTGGAAAACCCAAACTCCAGCACATGGGGTTTTTTTCTTTATTGCCTCTCTTTTCACACTGCGTAGTTTTCCTTGCTCATCTCATCCACTGTGGCAACATCAATTACCTCTGTTACACTGAAGTCCATATCTCCTGTCTAGATCTTTGTGAATGCTGGATGTGCATATTAAGCTTTTTCTTTACATTTCTACTTGGATGGCCCATAAACGTCTTAGATTCAAGGCAACCAAGACTGAATTAGTTTTTTGTTTTGTTTTTTTTTACAATATGTTCATTCATGGGGTTCTCAAGACAAGAATACTGAAGTGGCTTGCCATTCCATTCTCCAATATTTTGGTCCCCTGATGTGAAGAGCTGACTCATTGGAAAAGACCGTGATGCTGGGAAAAATTGAGGGCAAGAGAAGAAGGGGACGACAGAGGATGAGATGGTTGGATGGCATCACTGACTCAATGCACATGAGTTTGAGCAAACTCTGGGAGACGGTGAAGGACAGGGAAGCCTGGTGTGCTGGAGTTCACTGGGTTGCAAAGAGTCAGACACGATTTATTGACTGAACGACAACANCGACAGAGGATGAGATGGTTGGATGGCATCACTGACTCAATGCACATGAGTTTGAGCAAACTCTGGGAGACGGTGAAGGACAGGGAAGCCTGGTGTGCTGGAGTTCACTGGGTTGCAAAGAGTCAGACACGATTTATTGACTGAACGACAACAACAGTTCTTCCTTTTAATCTTCATGATACTTTTTCTCTGATTTCTTGGGGCAAATATTGCACTCTGTGGAGGTCAGGGGTTTGGATCACTCAAGTAGTAACATACTTCAAAGGGAGATGGGCAGAGCATGCTTGTTGGTGATATTATAGTCTCCTCATTGGCCAGTCTCCAGAAATTGCTTTCTCATCCACCAAAAACAACAGTAGCAATTTAGGTCAAATCTTCTGTGCCTTGACTGCGTGTAAATAAGCTTAAACCCATTACAACATTTTTTTTCCTTTGTTAAATATAATTTTTAAAGATTACTTTCCCCCATTGCAGCATTTTTTTTTTTTTAATGTATAACCAGCATAGTTTGGTAAAATGTTTAGTCACTGTGACATTGATCTGGGTGTTACTGTAATCGCTGGCCAAACATACATGTTTTGGGAAGGTTCTGTCTTTGTAAAAGATTCACCCAGTTTTCAAATCTTCTCTCTTATGGCATTTGTACTGGAAATGGCAACCCACTCCAGTGTTCTTGCCTGGAGAATCCCAGGGACGGGGAAGCCTGGTGGGCTGCATTTTTTTTTTTTAAATGTATAACCAGCATAGTTTGGTAAAATGTTTAGTCACTGTGACATTGATCTGGGTGTTACTGTAATCGCTGGCCAAACATACATGTTTTGGGAAGGTTCTGTCTTTGTAAAAGATTCACCCAGTTTTCAAATCTTCTCTCTTATGGCATTTGTACTGGAAATGGCAACCCACTCCAGTGTTCTTGCCTGGAGAATCCCAGGGACGGGGAAGCCTGGTGGGCTGCCGTCTATGGGGTCACATAGAGTCGGACACGACTGAAGTGACTTAGCAGCAGCAGCAGCATTTGTGTCGTGAGAGTACAAATAAACACATATGTAACAAACTAGAATTTGTTAGTGTGACCTCAGCAACTAAAAAAGCAGCTGTACTTCATTGAAAAAAACATCAGCAGCAGCCCTCTATGATGCAGGTAAAATCCTGAGTTGCTCTAGAACTTGATGATACTGAAAACCATTTCCTGGACAACTGTGAAGGGGAATGGTAATATAAGACATAGCTAAGAGAACTGTCTGAATCTGCAGCTCTATGGGTTCTTTTTATCCTGGGACCCTTCTATCTAGCAGATCCTCCAAAAGGACCATCACTGCCCTCTCCCAGCCCAGCCTTTGAAGAAAGCACCTGATTATCTCATGGTTTCCCTGTGTCATCCACACAGCTTATATCCTATCAGAATTTTTCCATTGGGAAGTATCCAATTATGAAAAGTTTTACATTTTGGTAACCCTTAAAAGTGTTTTATGGGCATGCTGCTGCTGCTAAGTCACTTCAGTCGTGTCCGACTCTGTGTGACCCCATAGACGGCAGCCCACCAGGCTCCCCAATCCCTGGGATTCTCCAGGCAAGAATACTGGAGTGGGTTGCCATTTCCTTCTCCAATGCATGAAAGAGAAAAGTGAAAGTGAAGTCGCTCAGTCTGTCCGACTGTTAGCAACCCCATGGACTGCAGCCCACCAGGCTACTCCATCCATTGGATTTTCCAGGCAAGAGTCCTGGGGTGGGGTGCCATTGCCTTCCCCGTTTATGGGCATAAATAATGAAGATTTAAAACTTTTAGTATCTAAAGAAGTACCAATAGACACATGCCCTTTACTTTTAATTTCACCACTCTCAGACACATGCCATCTTGAAGCATCTTGAAGACACTTGCAGTCTTGAAAAGGCTAATTAAACTTGCATTATCTTTGTACTTAAAGGCAAAGTCCTGTTTCTGATGTAGGCGGTTTGCATTTATAAGTTCTGACAAGCTGTTTGGTACCAGACAGCCAAAAGTGATGAACAGTCTTAGCAGATTAAAATGTAAATTTGATTGAAGAAAACAATCTACAAAAATTTATGCTTCTGTATAATCTGTGTGATTAAACGTTACTTGTTTCAAAGCTAGTGTTTCTGACACTTCCAATTACAGCTTTTGGAAGTTTTATTCCACATCATTTAATCTATTTTAAATAACTCTCCCTTTTAGGCTCTACACATAGAAATGCATGTTGAGCATGAATCTCCAATACAAATTTAGAAATAATCTTTGTCCAGTCTGCACCAAGACTCATTCTATAAGGAGATAACAAGCTTTAAAAGCTAAATATTCAATCCTCTTTCTTATACTGGATCTCAGTATAGCTATAATTGCCCTTTTTTAAAACTGTGGTAAAACACACAGCATAACACTTATTCCCCTAACTACTTTTAAGTGTGCAGCTCATCGGTGTTAACTATAGTCATATTGTTGTGCAATTACATTTCTAAAATTTTTAATTTTGCAAAACTGAAATTCTATATCCCTTGAACAGTAGCTTCCATTCCCCATTCCACCCAGCCTCTGGCAACAACCCTTTCACTTTCTATTTCTGTGACTTTGACCACATTAGATACCTCATATACGGGAACTCCTACAGTATTTGTCTTTTTGTGACTGATTTATTTCACTTAGCATAATATATTCAAAATTCATGAAGAAGGATTTGTAGCATTTATAAGATTTTTTCTTCTTTAAGGCTGGATGATATTCTGTTGTGTGTATACGCCATTCTGTTTATCAGTTCATCTGTCTATGGCCATTTGGTTGCATCTCTTGGCTACTATGAACAATGCTGTATTGAACATGGGCGTGCAAATATCTCTTCAATTTCTGCTTTCAGTCCCTTTGGCTATACCCAGAAGTGG
Organism: Oreotragus oreotragus; assembly: GCA_006410675.1. Taxonomy (NCBI): domain Eukaryota; kingdom Metazoa; phylum Chordata; class Mammalia; order Artiodactyla; family Bovidae; genus Oreotragus; species Oreotragus oreotragus. Next base: position 344,163 of record SJYX01002255.1, read on the forward strand.
GATAGCTGGATCATATGGTAATTCTATTTTTAATTTTTGAAGAAAACCCCATACTGCTTTCCATAGAGGCTGTAGCATTTTATATTCCCTCAATGCTATTGTCCCTTGTATTACAGATTACAATAACTAAATATTGTATGATGTTAGTAATTATTAAAAAATAATAAAATACCGGTAAGATTATTCACTTCAGTTCAGTCTCTCAGTTGTGTCTGACTCTTTGTGACCCCATGAACCTCAGCACACCAGGCCTCCCTGGCCATCACTAACTCCCAGAGTCCACCCAAACCCATGTCCATTGAGTTGGTGATGCCACCCAGCCATCTCATCCTCTGTTGTCCCCTTCTCCTCCTGCCCTCAGTCTTTCCCAGCACCAGGATCTGGCTGTCATATAACTGAGTTTTCAGTGCTTTGCATTAGTTTGAGACAGTACATTTAGTGGTATGCCATTTTGCCATGTTTTAGCTTTATTTTCTTTTTATTCGTGGATTTGGAATCTCAGAGCACTGCTCTACCATGTGCTGTGCTGTGCTTAGTCACTCAGCCATGTCCAGCTCTTTGCGACCCCATGGACTGTAGCCCACCAGGCTCCTCTGTCCATGGGGATTCTCCAGGCAAGAATACTGGAGTGGGTTGCCATACTCTCCTCCAGGGGATCTTCCCAATCCAGAGACAGAACCCAGGTCTCCTGCCCTGCAGGCAGATTCTTTACTGTCTGAGCCACCAGGGAAGTCCTGCTCTACTGTAAACTTATAAATGAGACTTCCATGTAATTCAAAGAAAATTATAAGCCAAGGTAAAGAAAGAAAATTGCCATTTCCAACGGTTATCTTAGTCTGAGGAAAATTCTCTGTGAGCTGCTAGGGTAGAATTTGCCTGATAAAACCCCATCAAGTGAGCAGGGTCAACTTTTGGCATTGTTATGTTGACATCTTACCTGGGATGTGACATTGCACCCCTGCCTGGTACTTCTGGGTCACTCCCGTTGCAAAAAAGCTTCCTGGATTCGTCACGGCTTCAGTTGGTGGAGACACACAAATATCGTTGGAATTTACGTGTGTGTGTGTATTGTCATTGTCAGAACTTTACCATGGTTTTCCAGAAGATAAAATGGTTTCACATATATAAAAACACTTTTAACTCCAAATTGATCTGTACAGTTAGTGCAATTCCTATTAAGATTGAGCAAGGTTTTTTATAGACACAGATAACCTTCTAAAATTCACATGCAAAGGCACAGAATATAGACCAGATAAAATAGTTTTGAAAAAGAAGAATCAAGTTGGATAAATTACCTGATTTTAAGTCTTACTACATACAGTCAAGATAATTGGCAGAGGGTAAGTACACAGATCGATGGAACAAAACAGAGAACCAAAAGCAAACCCATACAATACACCCAACTGATTATCAACAGCACTCTAATAAAGAAAGCTCTGTTTTATCACAAAATCCTGTTTGTATCGATTTCAGCCTCTCTGCCTCTGGATTTTTATTTGTATCATCTACTTCAATTTGCAGTGCCACCTTCCCAGATTGCATGGTTCTCCCCACCTTCAGAGAAACCTTCCCTGATCATTCCAGCCTGAAATAATATTTTCTACTTCTAACTTTAGGAAGAAGCATTTAGAATTTCTGGTCAAGGGTCTAAAATGGGAAATGAAAAGATATTACAGTATTAAAGATTAAAGCAAAAGACTAAAGTAGGGTAAAACTAAACTGCAGAGGCGTTGCCGTGGCCTGATTTTTTCTGCCAAGTTTTAAAACTCTTCTGACGAGGGCCAGTAAACGTGTTGAGGCAAAGAGCTATTTCTGTCTTATTCACTGCTAAATGTATCCCTTTATTTGGCACATGAATTTGAGCGTTGAGCTTACTAGGCATCTAGGTAGGCCCTGAGCCCAAAAAGGCAAGCAAAGGCCAAGCACAACTCTTGAACTTCTGTATTTTCACTACACCATCTAGTTCCCAAATCAATACCCTCAGGAAGTATTTGTTGACAGACTGAATGGCTAAACTGAGGTTACAGAATGAGGGAAGCAATAAGAGCCACCCCATAAAGACCGAAAGACATTGCATAATGGAGTATTTTCTGCCTAACATTTGTCTAGCCTCGACTTCCCAGAAGCATAGCATGCACGTTTCAGCCAAAGCTTCTGTTTGAAATAAAAACAGGACTCTGGCTACTAAGCAGTCCCAGCCTCAAGGCTCAGGTCTCCAGAAAAATGGTGATAAGACTAAAACAGAAATCTCTTTTCGTTGAGGTTCCCATGTGGCTTGCCACCTGCCAGTCGCTGAATGGCTTCCCTACTGAGTGGGGTCAGACACACAGTGGATGTGTCGGTAGACAGTGTACTGCAGCTAGTTTTAAAATGCACAAGTGCCTTGAGGAATGCCAAAGGTGGAAACGTACTGCCTCACGAGACATCAGATGGAATCATAAACACTCAAACACCCAGAGCAGTGCCAAACCCCGTCTCCAGCCTGAAGCCCTGAAAACGAGTGTGGGGCTTAGTTTCCTTAGCTGTGTTGTTGTTCAGTCACTACGCCATGTCTGACTGTTTGTGACCCCCATAGACTGTAGCCTACTAGGCTCTTCTGTTCATGGAATTTTTCAGGCAAAAATACTGGAGTTGGTTGCTATTTCCTACACCAGGGGATCTTCCCAATCGACGGACTGAACCCGTGTCTCTTGCATCTCCTGCATTGGCAGGCAAATTCTTTACCACTGTGCCACCTGCAAAACCCCATGTAAATTATACCTGAACATGATTGATTTTTTAAAAAGAATAATGAGAACCAGACAAAAGAAAAACAGCAATGAAAGTGACCATTGGTTTGGTCTTGAATAGAATCCAAAACTTGACTTCCAATACAAGTTAAAAATCTGACCATAACTTCAAGATAGGTACTCTGCTGGGCTGTTCTATTCAGGTGTGGCACTCAGAGACTGGCATAATACATTGGAAAGCCTTTTTTTTTGCTTCTTTACTAAAAACTAGACTGTTTTAAATCCTCCTCCTCCTTTTAAGCTTTTTTGGGTCAATTTCTCCCAGTCCTAGGGATGACAGAGGTTTGATCATGAACAACTACGTGCTGACTGTGGATCAGGAAAAGGCAGACTGGAGAAAGGGTTCCCCAGGATTTCAGTTTGAGCCCTTACTTTCTGTTCTTCACTGCTAAGACAGTGCTGCTAACATCCCCAGAATCTATAGAGTGAAAATGCATCTGGGCATAGGACCACAGGCCTGGGTCTGGAATGCTTTCCTGCTGGTTTCTGGCCATACATATAATGTGTTTTCTGGCCATACACACTAGATCTATGATGAATCATCAGCCTGGAAACATTTTCTACTTTCAAATCCTGTCCTGAGGCATTTGACATGATTTCTTTTCCTTTAGAATTTTTGTGCTCATTGTGAGAGTGAATGAATTTGGTCTTGTTAATGACAATGCCTGATAACAAAGGACTAATGCTAATAACAAAGGACTGATGCTGACGCTGAAGGGCCAGTACTTTGACCACTTGGTGCGAAGAAGTGACTCCTTAGAAAAGACCCTAATGCTGGGAAAGATTGAGGGCAGGAGGAGACGGGGATGACAGAGGATGAGATGGTTGGATGGCATCACTGACTCAATGGACATGAGTTTGAGCAAGCTCTGAGAGTTGGTGATGGACTGGGAAGCCTGATGTGTTGAAGTCCATGGGGCTGCAAAGAGTTGGCCATGACTTTGCGACTGAACTGAACTGAATAACAATGACAGCCATTTCAGCAGTATTAAAAGTACCTTTTCATTCTTTAGTGTCAATTCTAACACCATCTCCTGAGGGTGGGCTCCCTTGATTACTTTAGTTAACACAGGCATCTCTTCCCTTACATCCTTGAGCCACCCTCAACCACTTTGCCATGTGTGATTCTCTTTATGATGCTCGTCAATATCTGAAATGATCCTGGTGCTTACTTATTGTCTGTCTCCTCCTTGCTAGAATGTCATCCTGTGCAATACGGGACCAAGTCTACCTGTTCACAATACCCTGAAAGTGAAAGTGAAGTCACTCAGTCGTGTCCAACTCTTTGTGACCCCGTGGGCTGTAGCCTACCAAGCTCCTCTGTCCATGGGATTTTCCAGGCAAGAATACTGGAGTGGGTTGCCATTTCCTTCTCCAGGGGATCTTCCCAACCCGGGATCGAACCCGGGTTTCCCGCATTGGAGGTAGAAGCTTTAACCTCTGAGCCACCCAGAGCAGGTACTTGACGAATATTTTGGAATGAATTCAACTATACAATATGGGAAGACATTTAAACAGTTATGTAGAACCTACATTTGAATTCTCTCAAATATCTCTGTTCTTCAACTGTAAATATTTATGTTCTTCAATTGTAAATATCATTAAAAATATAAAGTTCGATTCCAAGTTGTCACTTGCTGATGAGAGATCTGTAGACAAAAGTTGCCAAAATGCAAATTACTTTTTAAAGCACTTTAATAAAGATCTTTTATAAAGATCTTTTAAGTTCTTAAAGTAAAACCAAAGTTTGGTCTCAGTGAATGTTCTTAATATTATTAAGTTATTAAGCAGATACACATATTTGCTTTATCAAATATCAAATTTAGTTATCAAAGAACTTCAGTTGATTTTTTTGCCTTTTTCATGGATCCAAGTTGTCACTTGCTGATGAGAGATCTGTAGACAAAAGTTGCCAAAATGCAAATTACTTTTTAAAGCACTTTAATAAAGATCTTTTATAAAGATCTTTTAAGTTCTTAAAGTAAAACCAAAGTTTGGTCTCAGTGAATGTTCTTAATATTATTAAGTTATTAAGCAGATACACATATTTGCTTTATCAAATATCAAATTTAGTTATCAAAGAACTTCAGTTGATTTTTTTGCCTTTTTCATGGTTCAGAGAGTCCTATTTCAAAACTGTAAATAAAAGTTAACTGAAAATATGGAAATATCCAGGGTAAATTCACCTAGTGAATAAAATTGCAATAAAGAGAGGGAAAGGTATGCAAACAAAGCAGGCAATGTTCTGTTTTTCTTTGATTTATTGCTGAAAGAAAAGAAAAAAAGTAATGATGATTCAACACTTCCGAAAACCTTCATCATTTTAAACTATTTAATGAAAAAGTTATAATATAAAAATGCAGCATGAAGAAAAATATAAAAACAGGAATTTCCATCAGCTTAAAGAAGAAGTCTGAATGGAGAATACAAAAAAGCATTTTATTTTGAATAGAGATTTGTTTCTTTTCTTAAGTGCATGAGTTTGAACACTTACCCCAAGTTTGGGTCTCGTTGTCTTTGGCCCCCTTGACATCACAAAAACTTGTTTTTCCACCTGGGATTGGTTGTTGTAGTGGGTTGAATTGAAAATTATATTCATGTCATAATCCTTAGTACTTGCACATGTGACTTTATTTGGAAATAGGGTATTTATTTAATTTAGTGAATGGAAGATATTTCAGATTCTGTAGTGGCTGATAATTTTCAGAAATTTCAAATATATGATTTCGTATAACCTCATACTGGCCCTCTCTCCTTGTCTGCCTCTGTGTTGTCCCTCCCTCCCCACTGGTAATCACTACTTTGTTCTCTTTATCCTGTGAGTCTGTGAGACTGTTTCTTTTTTGTTTTATTCACTAGTTTGTGGGGTTTTTTTAGATTCCACATATAAGTGATAAATACAGTATTTGTCTTTCTCTGTATGACTTCTTCAACTTATCACTGTTCCCTCCAAGTACATCAGTTTTGCTGCAAATGGCAAAGGAAATAGGACCTTTACAGATAAAATTAAGTTAAAGGTTTCCAGATGAGATGATCCTGGATTTTGGGTGACCCCTAAATCCAATAATTAGTGTTCTTATGAGAAAAAGAAGAGGGAGATTTGAGACCTACTGACAGAGGAGAAAAACCAGAGGGAAAAAACAAGGGGAGCAATTGGAATGATGTATTTAAAACCAAGGAATGCTAAGGATTTCCAGAAGAGAAGCTAGGGGAGAGGCATGCCGTAAATTCACCCTCTGAACCTCCAGAAAGAAACAACCCTGCCGACAGCTTGATTTCAGACTTCTGGCCAACAGTGAAAACTTACGTTTCCGTTATTTCATGGCACCAATTTGTGGTAATTTGTTACAGCAGTCCCAGGAAATAAACACAGTTGTACACAGCACACCTCATTTTATTGCACTTTGTAGGCATTGCAGTTTAAAAAAAAAAAAAAGGTTTATGGCTACCCTACCTCTCGAGCAAGTCTGTGCTTAGTCCCTCAGTCATGCTTGATTCTGTGTGACCCCACGGACTGTAGCCCACTAGGCTCTTCTGTCTATAGGGATTGTCCAGGCAAGGATACTGGAGTAGGTTGCCATGCCCTCCTCCAGGGGCTCTTCCCAACCCAGGGATTGAACCTAGGTCTCCCCCACTGCAGGCAGATTCTTAACTGTCTGAGCCACCAGGGAAGCCCATGAATACTAGAGTGGGTAGCCTATCCCTTCTCCAGGGGAACTTCCCAACCCAAGAATTGAGCTGGGGTCTCCTGCACTGCAGGTGGACTCTTTACCAGTTGAGCTACCAGGAAAGCCCAGTTTGTGTCATTTTTCCAACAGGACTTGCTCACTTCATGTCTCTGTGTCACATTTTGTTAATTCTAGCAATATTTCAGAGCCTCCACCAGCAAAAAAGGTTGTGACTTGATGAAGGCTCAGATGAGGGTTAGCATTTTTTTTTTAGTTGCCGTGGCCTGATTTTTTCTGCCAAGTTTTAAAACTCTTCTGACGAGGGCCAGTAAACGTGTTGAGGCAAAGAGCTATTTCTGTCTTATTCACTGCTAAATGTATCCCTTTATTTGGCACATGAATTTGAGCGTTGAGCTTACTAGGCATCTAGGTAGGCCCTGAGCCCAAAAAGGCAAGCAAAGGCCAAGCACAACTCTTGAACTTCTGTATTTTCACTACACCATCTAGTTCCCAAATCAATACCCTCAGGAAGTATTTGTTGACAGACTGAATGGCTAAACTGAGGTTACAGAATGAGGGAAGCAATAAGAGCCACCCCATAAAGACCGAAAGACATTGCATAATGGAGTATTTTCTGCCTAACATTTGTCTAGCCTCGACTTCCCAGAAGCATAGCATGCACGTTTCAGCCAAAGCTTCTGTTTGAAATAAAAACAGGACTCTGGCTACTAAGCAGTCCCAGCCTCAAGGCTCAGGTCTCCAGAAAAATGGTGATAAGACTAAAACAGAAATCTCTTTTCGTTGAGGTTCCCATGTGGCTTGCCACCTGCCAGTCGCTGAATGGCTTCCCTACTGAGTGGGGTCAGACACACAGTGGATGTGTCGGTAGACAGTGTACTGCAGCTAGTTTTAAAATGCACAAGTGCCTTGAGGAATGCCAAAGGTGGAAACGTACTGCCTCACGAGACATCAGATGGAATCATAAACACTCAAACACCCAGAGCAGTGCCAAACCCCGTCTCCAGCCTGAAGCCCTGAAAACGAGTGTGGGGCTTAGTTTCCTTAGCTGTGTTGTTGTTCAGTCACTACGCCATGTCTGACTGTTTGTGACCCCCATAGACTGTAGCCTACTAGGCTCTTCTGTTCATGGAATTTTTCAGGCAAAAATACTGGAGTTGGTTGCTATTTCCTACACCAGGGGATCTTCCCAATCGACGGACTGAACCCGTGTCTCTTGCATCTCCTGCATTGGCAGGCAAATTCTTTACCACTGTGCCACCTGCAAAACCCCATGTAAATTATACCTGAACATGATTGATTTTTTAAAAAGAATAATGAGAACCAGACAAAAGAAAAACAGCAATGAAAGTGACCATTGGTTTGGTCTTGAATAGAATCCAAAACTTGACTTCCAATACAAGTTAAAAATCTGACCATAACTTCAAGATAGGTACTCTGCTGGGCTGTTCTATTCAGGTGTGGCACTCAGAGACTGGCATAATACATTGGAAAGCCTTTTTTTTTGCTTCTTTACTAAAAACTAGACTGTTTTAAATCCTCCTCCTCCTTTTAAGCTTTTTTGGGTCAATTTCTCCCAGTCCTAGGGATGACAGAGGTTTGATCATGAACAACTACGTGCTGACTGTGGATCAGGAAAAGGCAGACTGGAGAAAGGGTTCCCCAGGATTTCAGTTTGAGCCCTTACTTTCTGTTCTTCACTGCTAAGACAGTGCTGCTAACATCCCCAGAATCTATAGAGTGAAAATGCATCTGGGCATAGGACCACAGGCCTGGGTCTGGAATGCTTTCCTGCTGGTTTCTGGCCATACATATAATGTGTTTTCTGGCCATACACACTAGATCTATGATGAATCATCAGCCTGGAAACATTTTCTACTTTCAAATCCTGTCCTGAGGCATTTGACATGATTTCTTTTCCTTTAGAATTTTTGTGCTCATTGTGAGAGTGAATGAATTTGGTCTTGTTAATGACAATGCCTGATAACAAAGGACTAATGCTAATAACAAAGGACTGATGCTGACGCTGAAGGGCCAGTACTTTGACCACCTGGTGCGAAGAAGTGACTCCTTAGAAAAGACCCTAATGCTGGGAAAGATTGAGGGCAGGAGGAGACGGGGATGACAGAGGATGAGATGGTTGGATGGCATCACTGACTCAATGGACATGAGTTTGAGCAAGCTCTGAGAGTTGGTGATGGACTGGGAAGCCTGATGTGTTGAAGTCCATGGGGCTGCAAAGAGTTGGCCATGACTTTGCGACTGAACTGAACTGAATAACAATGATAGCCATTTCAGCAGTATTAAAAGTACCTTTTCATTCTTTAGTGTCAATTCTAACACCATCTCCTGAGGGTGGGCTCCCTTGATTACTTTAGTTAACACAGGCATCTCTTCCCTTACATCCTTGAGCCACCCTCAACCACTTTGCCATGTGTGATTCTCTTTATGATGCTCGTCAATATCTGAAATGATCCTGGTGCTTACTTATTGTCTGTCTCCTCCTTGCTAGAATGTCATCCTGTGCAATACGGGACCAAGTCTACCTGTTCACAATACCCTGAAAGTGAAAGTGAAGTCACTCAGTCGTGTCCAACTCTTTGTGACCCCGTGGGCTGTAGCCTACCAAGCTCCTCTGTCCATGGGATTTTCCAGGCAAGAATACTGGAGTGGGTTGCCATTTCCTTCTCCAGGGGATCTTCCCAACCCGGGATCGAACCCGGGTTTCCCGCATTGGAGGTAGAAGCTTTAACCTCTGAGCCACCCAGAGCAGGTACTTGACGAATATTTTGGAATGAATTCAACTATACAATATGGGAAGACATTTAAACAGTTATGTAGAACCTACATTTGAATTCTCTCAAATATCTCTGTTCTTCAACTGTAAATATTTATGTTCTTCAATTGTAAATATCATTAAAAATATAAAGTTCGATTCCAAGTTGTCACTTGCTGATGAGAGATCTGTAGACAAAAGTTGCCAAAATGCAAATTACTTTTTAAAGCACTTTAATAAAGATCTTTTATAAAGATCTTTTAAGTTCTTAAAGTAAAACCAAAGTTTGGTCTCAGTGAATGTTCTTAATATTATTAAGTTATTAAGCAGATACACATATTTGCTTTATCAAATATCAAATTTAGTTATCAAAGAACTTCAGTTGATTTTTTTGCCTTTTTCATGGTTCAGAGAGTCCTATTTCAAAACTGTAAATAAAAGTTAACTGAAAATATGGAAATATCCAGGGTAAATTCACCTAGTGAATAAAATTGCAATAAAGAGAGGGAAAGGTATGCAAACAAAGCAGGCAATGTTCTGTTTTTCTTTGATTTATTGCTGAAAGAAAAGAAAAAAAGTAATGATGATTCAACACTTCCGAAAACCTTCATCATTTTAAACTATTTAATGAAAAAGTTATAATATAAAAATGCAGCATGAAGAAAAATATAAAAACAGGAATTTCCATCAGCTTAAAGAAGAAGTCTGAATGGAGAATACAAAAAAGCATTTTATTTTGAATAGAGATTTGTTTCTTTTCTTAAGTGCATGAGTTTGAACACTTACCCCAAGTTTGGGTCTCGTTGTCTTTGGCCCCCTTGACATCACAAAAACTTGTTTTTCCACCTGGGATTGGTTGTTGTAGTGGGTTGAATTGAAAATTATATTCATGTCATAATCCTTAGTACTTGCACATGTGACTTTATTTGGAAATAGGGTATTTATTTAATTTAGTGAATGGAAGATATTTCAGATTCTGTAGTGGCTGATAATTTTCAGAAATTTCAAATATATGATTTCGTATAACCTCATACTGGCCCTCTCTCCTTGTCTGCCTCTGTGTTGTCCCTCCCTCCCCACTGGTAATCACTACTTTGTTCTCTTTATCCTGTGAGTCTGTGAGACTGTTTCTTTTTTGTTTTATTCACTAGTTTGTGGGGTTTTTTTAGATTCCACATATAAGTGATAAATACAGTATTTGTCTTTCTCTGTATGACTTCTTCAACTTATCACTGTTCCCTCCAAGTACATCAGTTTTGCTGCAAATGGCAAAGGAAATAGGACCTTTACAGATAAAATTAAGTTAAAGGTTTCCAGATGAGATGATCCTGGATTTTGGGTGACCCCTAAATCCAATAATTAGTGTTCTTATGAGAAAAAGAAGAGGGAGATTTGAGACCTACTGACAGAGGAGAAAAACCAGAGGGAAAAAACAAGGGGAGCAATTGGAATGATGTATTTAAAACCAAGGAATGCTAAGGATTTCCAGAAGAGAAGCTAGGGGAGAGGCATGCCGTAAATTCACCCTCTGAACCTCCAGAAAGAAACAACCCTGCCGACAGCTTGATTTCAGACTTCTGGCCAACAGTGAAAACTTACGTTTCCGTTATTTCATGGCACCAATTTGTGGTAATTTGTTACAGCAGTCCCAGGAAATAAACACAGTTGTACACAGCACACCTCATTTTATTGCACTTTGTAGGCATTGCAGTTTAAAAAAAAAAAAAAGGTTTATGGCTACCCTACCTCTCGAGCAAGTCTGTGCTTAGTCCCTCAGTCATGCTTGATTCTGTGTGACCCCACGGACTGTAGCCCACTAGGCTCTTCTGTCTATAGGGATTGTCCAGGCAAGGATACTGGAGTGGGTTGCCATGCCCTCCTCCAGGGGCTCTTCCCAACCCAGGGATTGAACCTAGGTCTCCCCCACTGCAGGCAGATTCTTAACTGTCTGAGCCACCAGGGAAGCCCATGAATACTAGAGTGGGTAGCCTATCCCTTCTCCAGGGGAACTTCCCAACCCAAGAATTGAGCTGGGGTCTCCTGCACTGCAGGTGGACTCTTTACCAGTTGAACTACCAGGAAAGCCCAGTTTGTGTCATTTTTCCAACAGGACTTGCTCACTTCATGTCTCTGTGTCACATTTTGTTAATTCTAGCAATATTTCAGAGCCTCCACCAGCAAAAAAGGTTGTGACTTGATGAAGGCTCAGATGAGGGTTAGCATTTTTTTTTTTTAGCAGTTTGTAGGTATTTGTAGATTACGGTATGTACAGGTTTATTTTAAGACATAATGCTATTGCACACTTAATAGACTATGGTATAGTGTAAACATAACCTTATATGCACTGTGCTGTGCTTAGTCGCTCAGTCGTGTCCAACTGTTTGTGACCCATGGACTGTAGCCTGCCAGGCAACTTGATCCATGGGGATTCTCCAGGCCAGAATATTGGAGTGGGTTGCCATGCCCACCTCCAGGGGATCTTCCCAACCCAGGGATTGAACCCAGGTCTCCTGCATTGCAGACAGATTCTTTACTGCCTGAGAAACCCCCAAATTCAATGACTTGCTTTATTGCTGTATTGGCTTTATTTCAGTGGAACTCAACCTGCAAGATCTCCAAGGTGTGTTTGTTCTGACTTAAGTAAGCGTCTAGTCAAGGCTATGGTTTTTCCAGTAATCATGTATGGATGTGAGAGCTGGACTGTGAAGAAAGCTGAGTGCCAAAGAATTGATGCTTTTGAACTGTGGTATTGGAGAAGGCTCTTTAGAGTCTCTTGGACTGCAGAGATCCAACCAGTCCATTCTAAAGGAGATCAGTCCTGAGTGTTCTTTGGAAGGACCGATGCTAAAGCTGAAACTCCAGTACTTTGGCCACCTCATGTGAAGAGTTGACTCATTGGAAAAGACTCTGATGATGCGAGGGATTGGGGGCAGTAGGAGAAGGGGACGATAGAGGATGAGATGGCTGGATAACATCACCGACTCGATGGATGTGAGTCTGAGTGAACTCCGGGAGTGGGTGATGGACAGGGAAGCCTGGCATGCTGCAATTCATGGGGTCGCAAAGAGTTGGACACGACTGAGTGACTGAAATGAACTGAACTGAACTGAACTGAAATGCTTTTTTTATGTCTAAAAGTTTGCAAAACAACACATCTTGTTACTTTGTAGACCATCGTGGGGCGCTGTAATCTGTATCTATGGGAAGCAGCCTTTGAACAGTCCTTAACTAAAGCTTCTTTAGGCTCTGCTGCATTCTAGAATTTACTTTGGGGAACAACAGTCACGATTTCAAGACTCAGGAAAAAGAATCTCAACCACCTAGGGGCCAATTGAAAACTCTACTTTTCCACTTAGTAACACTTAACATTCTTAGGGGACAAAAATCATTTAATAACAACATCCCTAGGAAGTAAAAGCAAGTTTTCCTGGAAATGATTGCTTGGCAGAGCTATTCTTTATTCAGTGGTTCTATAATATTTTGATTTTAGTTTGTCATATGATAAATGTACTTCAAATTGATAATAACATAACTAAAGGCAGAGGAGGGGTGAAGATGAAGGGCTGCATTCTTCAGTGTGTTTACTACATTCACTAAGGGCTTGGGCTATATAATATTGCATTTATAATTTTAATGTTGTTTTGTTTCTAAGTTGTATCCAGCTCTTTTGTGACCCCGTGGACTGTATCCTGCCAGCCTCTCTGCCCATTTTCCAGGCAAGAATACTGGAGTGGGTTGCCATTTCCTTCTCCAGGGGATCTTCCCTACCCAGGGATCAAACCCACATCTTCTGCACTGGCAGGTGGATTCTTTACCACTAAGCCACCAGGGAAGCCTGACTTAATAATAGACATATAAAAATTTAGAGCAGTTCTCTTTATTTAAAATGCACTTGAACTTTCAAAGCTCATAACTTTACCATTACCTAGTCACTTAAACAAGAAATTTTAGAAATCTTGTTTTCTTAAACAAGAAAACATTGTTGACAACTCTTCCTTCTCTCTATCCCCAAATTCCCCAAGTATTTTCTAAATACTTGTCCTTTGTTGAAGTGTCTTAGAAATGGCTCATATCATATCAAGACTAGACGTTCATAGCATGTTGCTAACTGGTCTCCCAGCTTCATTATCTATTTATTTCCATCTTATTTATTATTATAAATAATCTATCATTCTATTTAATCCACCATCCACACGATTTCTTGGGTTATATTATTTTTCTAAAACAACTCACACGATGTGAATACAAATTCCTCAGCACGATACAAAAGACCTTTTCTTATCTGTTGTGGTCAATCTGGGCACACAAAAGTATGAATTCTGTGTAGACAGAATAATAATTCTGAACTAACATTTAACTCTTTTAATGGAGACACAGGCTAGTATTTCTCATACTTTAATGTATATAAATATCACCTAAGGATCTTATTAAAATAAGGACAAGAAGGATAGGTGAGGCCTGAGCATCTGTGTTTCTAATTAGCTCCTAGGCATTGCAGACGTTGCTAATTCAAGTACCAAACTTTGAGTGGCAAGGATAGAGTGAAGCCTTAAGCTAAATGTCTAAGTAAACACTTCTCTCTCTGAATACAAGTGTGGGTTCTCTTCCATTTCCTTTTTGGTTCTCTGCCAGCGACTTCTATGAAAGCCCAGGTAATAAAGTCCTTGAAGACAAAGACCACAACTCCTTCCTCCTTGGGTCTCTACTCCAGGGCCGAGCACAGCGTTCTGACATAATGACACATAACAATCGTTCCACAAGCTGTCTACAACTATAATAACAGTTAACAGGTTAATTTATCACAAGAACTTCACAGACTTAGTGCTGACGGGCTGCAGATAGGAGCTTGAAAGAGGGGGACTGTTTTTCCAGTTTTAGTTTGAGTCAGGTGTGGGTTAGCCACTGAGTCTAGCCAACGGGATGTGCCATATGCTGCTCCGGACCCTGGCCCACAGGAACATTCCACGTGTGGTCCTGCATGGTCCGTTCCTCCATAGGCTTGGTGCAGACCTGTGTAGTGGCTGTGGAAGCCAGCTGGTAAAGATGGCAGAGACAAAAGAGGGAAGGAGTCTGTGGCCTGGTATTACTGATCGGAAGAGAGCCACCTGCTGTTCAGGATCACTCATTTTTGGTCTTTCATAACTGAAAAAGAGAAGTCTTGTCTTTTTTGAACCTTTATAGATTTGAGGTCTGTTTTTATGGTAGATTATCTTACTTAAAGCAGTTGGAATTTTGTAATTTGGCAGAATGATGCATGATGTTAGTGTCAGATCAGTGTTGCTTTTAAACTGGTTATGGTTTTCAATTTTGAGGGGAGGGATGCTTGTAAATATAAATTCCTGTTAAATTAGCTTTCTTTTTATATACCCACTTAAAAAGGTGTCTTAACCAGGATAGTTGTATACCATAAAAACCATGTTCTTATTTGAATTGTTGCTGTTTTATTTAGAATTAAAAAAAAAACCACTTTACTTAGAATGTATCTAGTTTTACCAGTGAAATGCAACATAGAAATTGCAGATATAATGTTTTTGTTACAATAATCAGTAGCAAAATTATGAGAAAATTTGATATACTAATGGTTCCTAGGGAAATATCTAAAATAGAGATGTTTTCAAACATGTAACCCATGAATAAACAGAACTGCTTTTTGAAACTATATTCTAATGACTAACATTAAAAAGCACCATAGGAAAGGATATGATAATTCAAAGTCACCTCTCTGGGTAAGCAGTTCCTATAAAATGCAATCATTCCTCCAAGTTGGGAGTAGGAAGGATGAGGAATATAGCAGAATGTTTGAATAAAAATGTCAGAGACATTAAAAAGGTATAAGGAGTATAAGGAAAATCAAAAGGGTTCTGCTAGAAGTTATTACTAATCCTTGCAATTTTACTTATATAATCACATTTTTTATAATAAAAGCCTTTTATAATTATTGGCAGTGACATATATTGTCCAACTCTTTTAGAATAAATGAAACTGAAGGGATTTCTGAGCCTTTTCATTCCAAAAATGGAACAGAGAAATTGATTTTCATATAACGGATTATTGTGGAAATAAATAACTAAATGGTCAGATATGCTTTGCCTTACATCTGTCAGTATTATTTGTGGACAGGTTATTATTTATAGAAAACATGATTTGTCTTAAAATATGAAAAATATAGGTAAGTGTGTTTTCTTATATTATACATTTTTGAAAAACAAACAAGCAAAACTCCATTAACCTATTGAACCAGAATGATAGTCTTTCAGATAATAGTTATCAGTTGCCTGGAATTCCTGATACTATGAGGCAGAGGATGTTGGCATCAATGGCCATCAAACAGGCCCCTCCTTTCTTTTAGTCAAATGTTTCTGTTTCTGCCTTGACCAGAGTTTTCTCTCCCAGATCAAGCAGGGGGAAATAAATCAGATACTGCTATGACTTGAGTTTTGAATTTATTTCTTATCTTTCTGAGGTTTGAACAAAATGTTACAAGGTGTAAGCAGAGTTTGCAAGCCAAGGAGGCAGGCTGAATCTGGCTTGTAGATGAGTTCTTTTGGCCTGGACAGTGTCCTTGTTTTCCTCAAGAGATTGTACAAAATCATGTGGATGGTGATTGCAGTCATGAAATTAAAAGATGCTTGCTCCTTGGAATGAAAATTATGGCCAACCTAGACAGCATATTAAGAAGCAGAGACATTACTTTGCCAACAAAGTTCCGTCTAGTCAAAGCTATGGTTTTTCCAATGGTCATGTATGGATGTGAGAGTTGGACTATAAAGAAAGCTGAGTGTCAAAGAATTGATGCTTTTGAACTGTGGTGTTGGAGGAGACTCTTGAGAGTCACTTGGACTTCAAGGAGATCCACCAGTCCATCCTAAAGGAGATCAGTCCTGGGTGTTCATTGGAGGGACTGATGTTGAAGCTGAAACTCCAATACTTTGGCCACCTGAGGCAGAGAGCTAACTCATTTGAAAAGACCCTGATGCTGGGAAAGATTGAAGGCAGGAGAAGGGGATGACAGAGGATGAGATGGTTGGATGGCATCACGACACAATGGACATGGGTTTGGGTGGACTCCAGGAGTTGGTGATGGACAGGGAGGCCTGGTGTGCTGCAGTTCATGGGGTCACAAAGAGTTGGACACGACTAAGTGACTGCACTGAACTGAACTGTACAAAAAAGAAATCTGGACTGGAGCTTCTTTCAAAACACTTGAAGTTCTATCACTAATGGTTCAAGATCCTGCTTGTGGGTGATAACGTGAAGCTGAGGGGCTGCCACCCCCTTTTGGTGGGAAGAAACTTCCTGCCTTCTCTCCCTGTTTTATTCTCCCAAAGCTTACATCTTGCATTTGCCTGTCTATACCATGCTAGCATTTTAGTTTGTAACTCCTATAAAGAGGAATGTAGAGGATATATGGAAATCAGGAAGAACACATCAAATAATACCAGTTAATGAGCTACTGTGATTATAGGAAAAACATAATAATGCTGTTAATTTTTTTATCTAGTTAATAAAATATAATAATTTCTGAGAGAAAAAAACAAATCTATATTTTCTAAAAACAGTGTTGCAATAAACGGATCTAAAGTTGTCATAACAGACTGGCGGGCATCCTAGACTATCATCTCCACTTTCCAGTTGCTGAAACCAACATTCGCTGGTATGCTGTTCCATTTTGTAGAAATATTTCAAAAACTGGGAAGTTTAGAAACTGATGAAGATCATGGTAAAAGAAGGAGTTTCACACAAAAATGTGAATTCTTTAAAGACAGGGAATTCTTCCTTTTGGCAAAAATACAGAGAAAAGTGGAAGATGAAAAGAGTGTTAGGGCTTGCAGGGCCCTTAGGAGTTATGTAGCCCAGATTTTAATTTTGCGATTGAGTCCATTCACCCAGAAACAAACTAGGAGCTAAGATGAAGTCAGGGGTGAGGTGAAGTCATGCCCTGATGCCCAGCAGAGAGCTTTTCATCACTGCGAAAATCCCTGGAGAGACTGCTCGGGGTTTTAGAACCATTTGGATGTTTGAGTTGAGAAGAACCAGCTGAATCCTGTTACCTTACCAGTGAGGAGGTAACTGGAGATGATTCAGGACATAGACCAGAAAGATCCTCATTAAAACCAGGACGACCACTCAGTGCAGTCGCTTTCCTGGCTTCTTCAGCCTCTTCTCATGCCTTTCTCCTCCGTGTTCACTCCTCTTTGGCCGAACAAGTGTTTCAGTATGACCCCGGAAGCTTCCCTGTTCAGGGCCCATGCAAGTCTTAGTCCTTTATTCTAAAATACACTCTTCTCCCTTTCTGGCTCATTCCACTGCTCAAGCTTCATCCTAAATGTTATTTTCCCAAAGAAACCTTTCCTGACCTACCGATTAGGTGGGTCTCCCTAGAAGTCCCATTCAAAACTGTTAGCAAAAGAAATAACTTCACTTTGTGTGGCATTAGAGGCTAGTACATTCTTTGGGGTCACTTTGTTTTAATCACTGTATTGACTTAAACTTTACTTTTCAAATTTTATAGTGAAAATGTTAAAGTTCCACAGTGCTTATTATGCAAAATAGGATCCCTGTTCCTGATCTCTGCTCAACCACCTTATTTCTGCTTCCCAGAAAAAAAACACCTTCAACTCTGTGTGTGTGTGTGTACGCATGTGTGCGTGTGTGTGTTAGTGTTAACTCTATATTTCTTAATAATATATACTGCAGTTTCTTGATTTTGAAAATTTAGCTGCTGATTGCTTACTAAAGAAAGTGAAGTCATATCTCTTTTACATCCCTCCCTTCTCACACCTAGACACACTTCCCCTCCCAGTGCGTTTATATCATAACTTCTGGTTAGATAAGTATATGGTGTTCTTACTGTTCTGAATATGTGTTATGCACAATTGCGCCACATGATAAAATGCTATAACATTTCCTATTTTAGATACTACATATTCCTTTTATATAACTTTTATGTTCCCGGTTCTTGATAACTGTTCTGCTTTCTCTTTGGTTAGTTTTTAGTGTACCTCTTGCTAATTTATTCCCAGACTCTCTTGCATATGTATAAATCTCATCTCAGGATGTGTGAGCACATCAGATACTGATTTAGTCTTCTGGAGATAGCCACCCTCCTGCTCCAGTCTGAATAGCCCATTTGCCACACTGGCTCTGCCACTGTTGCCTGGGACTTTCCTGCATTGCTGTGTACAATGCCCTCTTGCTCTCTTCTACTGCGGGATCTCCTGATTTCTAGGTCCCTCTCTCAGAGGTTACAGGTTACTCATTTCTAAAACATTAGGATGAAGTAATATCAGTGATAAGAGCCATAGAACCTCAAAGGAATAAAGGCACTGCCTTCTTTTTATACTAAGTATTTAATCACATTTTGTGTTTTTAAAGTTGCAGTTGGGTTTTTTATGCCATTTCATGAAAAATAAATCCTCCCTTTTAATAGCTATGAGTGACTATTTTTAGTTTTAATATATTACCCTTCAGGAAGGTAGCAAAACCAATTGAAGATATGTTAAATATATATCACCGTTAAATCATGCAGATAAAAGTGCTTTTTCGCTGTTGAAATTACAGCTTCATATATAAAGGATTGAGTAAAATGGGTGACAGGTTTGTAATGTGCTCAAGTGGGACAATTTATATTTTATGATTCCTAAGATCAAAGAGATGAAACGCACAGTATTCAAATATGGGCTTAAATACTTGTAACTAGCAATCCCAAACAGAATCTTAGTTAAGACTTTCAAAACAATATGCACTAAACATCTTTTCAAAACAATATGCCCTAAGTGTTAGTTGCTCAGTCGTGTCCGACTCTTTGCAACCCTTTGGACTATAGCCCACCAGGCTTCTCTGTCCATGGGGATTCTCCAGGCAAGAATACTGGAGTGGGTTGCCATTTCCTCCTCCAATATGCGCTAAATTACAGTAAAATTAAGAACTTCTGTTCATCAAAAGAAACCATTAAGAGAGTTCAAAGCCAAGTTACACATAGAAAAAGATATCTACAATACATATGTTTGAAAAGAAGTCATTAAGAAACTAGTAAAACAACACAAAAAATCTTGAATGGCATTTTACAAAAGAATATTCTGATATCCAGTAGGCACGTGATAAAATGCTCAATACCATTACTTATTCCTCCATCAACCCACCAGAATGGCAAAAATTTAAAAGGCTTACTGGTTGATGAGGATGTGGAGGTACTGTAACCTCAGTGTATTGCTGGTGGGAACATAAAATGACACAACTGCCATGAAAAACACTGAGAGGGCTACTCAACAAATTAAACATGGAATTATCATATACTGTAGCAATTCCACTTCTGGCCATTTGCCCCAGAGAATCTGGAATCAGAAGCTTGAACAGATATTTGCACACTAATGTTTATAGTAGCATCATTCACAGAAGCCAAAAGATTAAAACAACCCAAACGTCTATTGATGGATAAGTAGATAAACAAATTACGGTATATACCTACACTGGAATGTTATTCAGCCTTGAAACAAATGAAATTCTGATACATGTTACAACATTGATGAACTTTAAAGGCATTAAAGTACGTAAAATAAACCAAACATGAGAAAATAAATACTATATGGCTCCGATGGCACCCCACTCCAGTACTCTTGCCTGGAAAATCCCATGGACGGAGGAGCCTGGTAGGCTGCAGTCCATGGGGTCGCGAAGAGTCGGACATGACTGAGTGACTTCACTTTCCACTTTCATGCATTGCAGAAGGAAATGGCAACCCACTCCAGTGTTCTTGCCTGGAGAATCCCACGGATGGCAGAGCCTGGTGAGCTGCTGTTTATGGGGTCACACAGAGTCGGACACAACTGAAGCAACTTAGTAGTAGCAGCAGCCACTTATAAAGTTACCCAGATTAGTCAAATTTATAGAGAACAGAAAGTAGAATGCTGGTTGCCATAGCCTTGGGATTACCAGCACTGGGAGTTACTTTTACTATGTGCAGAATTGCAGTTTGGGATGATGAAAAATTTCTGGAGACAGATAATAGTGATGATTGTACAACAATGTGAATAAATGTACTTAATGCTACTGAATTGTACACTTAAGAATAACTCAAGCTCATTAATATCTGTGTTCGTGGAGCATAAGTGGATGAGGAAACAGAAAATGGATAAGAAAAAAATGGTCAGATTCTTTTCCTTTGACAGCATGGGCACAAGCAGGGTCCTCCTTAGTACGCAGGCACAGTATAGAACTGTATGTTGTGAATTACCGTCCTCAGGGGAGAAAACCTCAAGCAATAGGGTATAAGAATTTCTCCGTAGCTGTCCTAAATAGATGATTCAAATATATACTCTATACACTCCTCAAAAAGTCCCCAGAGGGTTCAAGCCCCAGTTGCCCCTCGGAGTGATCTTGATAATACAGGGTGCTCTGGCTTTACATTCTCCTCTGTTTCACTTTTCTCAATCTCTCACTGAGGATCCATTTGATCTTCTCCCGCATAAATTACCCACTTTGTTTGGGGAAGAAGGTGGATCACTCTGGCCTAAGATGCAGGAACTCGGTTTCCTACTATCAAGGGCCTCAACTGTCCCCTAGAGCCTTAAAACCCTCCTCTGAATTTTCTGCATCGAACTGGCCAATGAACAGAGGAAGTATGCAGGAGAACCCAGGAGTTTAAACTGCATAGGAATGGAGATAGGACTCTTCATTGCAGACCTGCTTTCTACTGGCCAGAACTCAGTCACAGAATTCCACTAATTACTGAGGAAGCTGGAGAAAGCATCCCTGTCCTCCCAGGAGGAACAGGAAAGAGGATTGGTGAATACAGAGCATTGTCTCTGCCACAATTTATTATGAATTTTCCATTCATAATCTCTTCAAAATTTTCTTTTAGTATTTAATTTTATTTCTAAAATGCAGAAAGGGATCTGCCTATTAGTTCTGTGTTAAATGAGGGAATGGAATTATAACTGATGCTTTATTATAAGTTCTATTTACCAATTATAATCGATCATTGACAATCAGAGAACAAATTATAAGAAATAGGGTCTGAACTTTCTCACTTTTATCAAATAAATAGAGGCTGGATACCAGCAAATTTTTCTGGATATGCTCTCTGAAAAAGAAGGTCCAAATCTGTCCACGTATATGAAAAAAAAAGAAAACTCATAAGCACTGCGGTAAAGCCAAAGTTACATATATCCTTTTATGCCCTGAACTGGTCTCTCAGCTTTTTGCACCCATGAAATTTCTTCCTCTTTAAAGAAACAAAATTAGATCCAGCCTGAAGAAGAAACTTACTCGTGATTCTGGCAAGAACCAGTTACAGGTTTACCTCAGAGAAGTGCACTGGTATAAAATCCTAAGTGGGAAGGTCTTGAGGTGGAAGTCTCCAGCTTGTTTCAAAAGTTTTTTTTGCGAATAGAGACTGTGTCTTTACCTGATGTTGTTATTAATTGTGCCGAGTAATTTCCTGCATATATGAATAACTCAGTAAATATGATGATTCAGAGAATACAATAAATTCTTGTGTCATAAGTGAATGAGAGGGGGGACCGTGATAGAAGGTTATTACACATACTGAAAATTAATGCCTGTCCCGTTGCAGTATTTAGGATTCTGAACAATATGTAAAGTAAAAGTGTAAGTTAAATACGTAATTAAAATTACACACATCGAGAGAAGTGCATTTAAGAGGTGCAGTTTGAGTGGTCCCATTTCTGTAGCTTTTTCACGATCTTTTAGATTCCTTAGCTTTAAATCCAGTAAGAATCTTGAGCAATGGAGGTCAGGAAAAATAATGAAGATTATATCTTAATTTTAGCTGTTTACTCAATAAAGCTTGTTTTGGTCCCTGCCACGTGAGACAAGTCCCAAGCCGGATATATTCTGGTGCCAAATATAGAACTCCACAAGGTAAATAGTTGGTAGGTTTCAGTGGAAGGAATGAGTGAATGAATGAACGAATGAAATGAGTTCAGAATGGTGGTCTCTCTGAAGTACCCAGATTTGACTCCTAGAGTATCAGAGCCAATTTTCCAGTTTTGCTTAATAATTCCGGTACTATGATAGGGTGAAAGCAAAGAGTAAATTATTACATGAAACAATGAACATTAATAAATAGGCGGTTCCGATATTGCGACCAATTCTGTCCAAACTAGGCTTCCGTAGTCTATCCGTCCCTAACTACGCGAACACGCCGGTAGTGATATCGCGAGATTTGGAGCTCGCGGGAAAACTTGTTTGCGGATGTGAGTGGGGCGCGCGCGCGCGGGACATTCGAGTGTCTGACCCTGGGAATTCGGGTTGGAATGAGCCTCTGGGTGGACAAATACCGGCCCTGCTCCTTGGGACAGCTGGACTATCACAAGGAGCAGGCGGCCCAACTGCGCAACCTGGTGAGTCGGCGGGACGGGGCGGCGAGAGCCGGGGGAGGGGAGGTGCGCCACTCAGGGGTTTCGCGCCCCTCAAGAGCGGAGCTTCGCCCTCCCGCTTTAGAAGGTGTCAGGTGCTGTGGAGAAAAGTAAAACAGGGACGAGGACAGACTCTGGGGCTGGGGGCTGTGCTTGCAAACAAAGAAAGTCTCCCTGAGGACTGTCCTCTTTGATTTTCTTAGCCATGGGATATATTTTATTTTCTTTGTCCCGTTTTTTATTGTATAGGGTTTGGAATAAATATTTGAACAGATTTAGTATGTTAGTCTTGAGTTAATAGATTTGCTTTTCAAAAGTATTCACCTGTTTACGTTTTAATCTTCAACTTAATAAAACTGTGAAACACTTGCAGCATAACTTTTATTTTTGCTGAGATCGAAATTTAAAAAATGAAGGCTGTATTTGTGGAGCATCTCCTTTTTCCATGCACTGTATTAGGTGAATAGTTCCTTTCCTTGAACACTTTTTTCTTTCAGTGCCAGCGTTAGATAAGTTTGTAAAGTATTAAAGTTCACTTAACATCACTTCTGTTAACTTGTTTATTTTTAAATGGTTATTTATAAAATTACACTCACAAGATTTTATGCATCTGAAGTTAAGGTCTGTGTTCTTGTCATCTTTATAACCTTCACAGCGCTGAACCCCAAGCCTGACTGAGCATCAGAATCACCTGTGAACATACTCAAAATACATAGTCTTGTTCTGTAATACAGAACTACTCCAGCATCCTACTCCATTCTCTTGGTCTTAACTTGTGAGATTACACAGACCCGACTTCCAGCTCCCTGCATCTGCACTTGCTGGAGGCTTTTTCTTGCTCACACCTCTAAGCAGACTTGAAATGCCAAGGAATTAACACCTCCCCCATTTTCTTTCCCAAGCTAGCAAAGGTTTGAGGAGAGGTTTTGTATCATACTCCAGCTTTCCCTTCCTTGGGTGGTTTAGTACTGTAAAGTATTTTCACACTGGCTTCAGGTGTATCCCCAGCAGGATCAAGCTCCAGATGTCCAGAGTGGTATTTAAGTTGATAACATTTGTTGGCTGCCTTCCTTTCCCCACTTTGCTTTTCTTCTCCCCCAGAAAGTTTTCCTTTACCTTCCAAATAAAACCAAATGCACTCATTTCTTATCCAAGGTACTCTTTGTAGAAGTGCAAACTATGGCAGTCATCACAGTCTCAGTTACTGAATCTTAGTCTTGTGGATGGAGTCCTGGAATTAATCAGTCTTTTATTAAAAGTTTTTTTTTTAGCACATCTGATAGTCAGCCAGGTTTGGGATTTTTTGCTTTCTAGCATATAGTGTTGTATCTTACATGTACTGTGCTAGATATACAAGTTCAGTTCAGTTGATCAGTCGTGTCCAACTCTTTGCAACCCCATGAATTGCAGCACGGCCAGGCCTCCCTGTCCATCACCAACTCCCAGAGTTTACACAAACTCATGTCCATTGAGTTGGTGATGCCATCCAGCCTATATAGCATTAATTCCAGGGGAATAATCGATTTCATAAAGATACATCTGTCGCTATGTTCATTCACACACACGTTTTTGAACTTTCATAGAGACAAAATATTTCATACATAAAAAGTAGTTTCTACACGTAGGGGCGGTGGCTTCTCTAGGGAAAATGCCTTATCCTTTTTATTCCAGGTACAATGTGGTGACTTTCCACATCTGTTAGTGTATGGACCATCAGGTGCTGGAAAAAAGACAAGAATTATGTGTATTCTACGTGAACTTTATGGTGTTGGAGTGGAAAAATTGAGAATTGAACATCAGACCATCACAGTAAGCATTTCACTTTGAAACAGAGAGAAATATATATGATTACCTCCTTTAAAAACAATTTTTATGAGAAACACAGACACTATTCAAGATGTGTTATTAATAGTATGTGTTTATTTTTGTGTATTATTGTGGAAAAGGCTGTGAAAGGGCATATGCAGATTGTTTATAATGATCTGCTGTTAACTGGGGATAGTTTGGAAGTTTCTGGAGGTAAAGGAAAAAAGTGATCCACTAAAAACAGGATGTGTGATATGACCTAGTGTATATAAAAACATATATGTTTACCTGCACATTAAGAATGGGGCTAACATTAGTGGTGATTTTTATTTCTTTAATAAGCGTAAATTGTTTATATAATTAAAAACAGTGAAATGCAGATAATAGGAGAAATAGCCAATAAACATTAAAAAAATAACTATTTTCTTTGTCCACAGACTCCATCAAAAAAGAAAATTGAAATTAGCACTATTGCAAGCAATTATCACCTTGAAGTTAATCCTAGGTAAGTGGCCACTACATAGAAATAAGCATTTTTAGAATAGTGGTGTTCAGACTTTTTTTTTTAAAGAGTAGAATGCTTTTTTGATATAAAATCATGTATGGAGAGACAAAATGTAAAACATGAAAATGAAGCTGCCCTGTTTGAAACAGGGAGCCTAGAACCTTTCCACTTTCCCTTCTCTCTGAGCCTAGAACCTTTCCACTTCCCCTCTCCCAAGTCAAAAATTTTTAATAATTAAGTTCTTGCTCCCTAAAGCTCTGTGTGTTACATAAAGTGAATTTGGTTTACTAGTTCATTCTTTGCATTTTCTTTCAGTGTTTTAATTAGAGGGTATATTGATGTAATACTACTGAGAAGGACATGATGGCTATTTGGAAAAATAAACTAAAGCTGATTTCTTTGCCGTCTTTTTCTCTTTAAGAGTTCTTCTGTAGCATGAATAGTCAATTGGAGATTAAGCTGTTTGTTTTTCAGGTGTTTGGAATTGACATTCAACCTAAATTAACCAGGTAACTTATTTTGGTTTGTGAGGTACAGGGCTTAAGTGCTAAAGCAATGATATTGGTATAAATGATGTGCTGTGGTTCACAAAGAGTCGCAAGAGTCAGACACGACTGAGTGACTGAACTGAACTGAAACTTGAGAACATGTTTAGTGTTTTCAGTTACATTAATCAAATTGTAGTTGAGTATAGGAATATGTTTCAGTTCAGTTCAGTTGCTCAGTCGTATCCAACTCTTTGTGACCCCATGAACCGCAGCATGCGAGGCCTCCCTGTCCATCACCAACTCCTGGAGTCCACCCAAATCCATGTCCATTGTGTCATTGATGCCATTCAACCATCTCATCCTCTGTCGTCCCCTTCTCCTGCTCTCAATCTTTTCCAGCATCAGGGTCTTTTCAAATGAGTCAGCTCTGCATCAGGTGGCCAAAGTATTGGAGTTTCAGCTTCAACATCAGTCCCTCCAGTGAACACCCAGGACTGATCTCCTTTAAGATGGACTGGTTGAATCCCCTTGCAGTCCACGGGACGGATTCTCAAGAGTCTTCTCCAACACCACAGTTCAGAAGCATCAATTCTTCGGTGCTTAGCTTTCTTTATAGTCCAACTCTCACGTCAGCACATGACCACTGGAAAAACCATAGCCTTGACTAGACAGACCTTTGTTGGCAAAGTAATGTCTCTGCTTTTTAATATGCTGTCTAGGTTGGTCATAACTATTCTTCCAAGGAGCAAGCATCTTTTAATTTCATGGCTGCAATCACCATCTGCAGTGATTTTGGAACCCAGAAAAATAAAGTCAGCTATTTGCCATGAAGTGATAGGACCAGATGCCATGGTCTTAATTTTCTGAATGTTGAGCTTTAAGCCAACTTTTTCACAATCCTCTTTTACTTTCATCAAGAGGCTCTTTAGTTCTTCTTCACTTTCTGCCATAAAGATGATGTCACCTGCATATCTGAGGTTACTGATATTTCTCCCAGCAATCTTGATTCCAGCTTATGCTTCGTCCAGCTCAGGGTTTCTCATGATGTTCTCTGCATAGAAGTTAAATATGCAGGGTGACAATATACAGTCTTGACGTACTCCTTTTCCTATTTGGAACCAGTCTGTTGTTCCATGTCCAGTTCTAACTGTTGCTTGCTGACCTGTATACAGGTTTCTCAAGAGGCAGATCAGGGGGTCTGGTATTCCCATCTCTTTCAGAATTTTCCACAGTTCATTGTGATCCACAGTCATTAGTGTTCCTAAAACACTTCACTTTTAAAGTTTTGTGAATGTAGTGTCACTCAGTTTGCTTAAAATTTTAATCACTGAAGATGAACTTCAAGATTTTTCTTAGCTTACGAATAAGGGTTGCTGCTGCTGCTGCTGCTGCTAAGTTGCTTCAGTCGTGTCTGACTGTGCCACCCCAGAGTCAGCATCCCACCAGGCTCCCCTGTCTCTGGGATTCTCCAGGCAAGAACACTGGAATGGGTTGCCATTTCCTTCTCCAATGCAGGGATGTGAAAAGTGAAAGTGAAGTCACTCAGTCGTGTCTGACTCCTAGGGACCCCATGGACTGCAGCCTACCAGGCTCTTCCGTCCATGGGATTTGCCAGGCAAGAGTACTGGACTGGGTTGCCATTGCCTTCTCCACGAATAAGGGTTAGTACTTATTAAATATTTACATGTATATATTTACCACTATTTTTATTTTGTATAGTGATGCTGGAAATAGCGATCGGGTAGTAATTCAGGAGATGCTGAAAACAGTGGCACAATCACAGCAACTTGAAACAAGCTCTCAAAAAGATTTTAAAGGTATGTGATAATTTTTTTTTCTTTTGGATGAGACAGACACTTAAATTGTAAGCAGTGGGTATAAGAGGGAAATGTAATGAGGAATGTAAATTCCAACCATTTAGCAAATATTTATTAACCTGTTCTGTACCAAGCACTATGCCACCTTTTTTTTTTTAATATGTAAAAGTGAAGGAGAGAAGCATAATCTCTGTGCTCCTAGGAGTTTATAGACTAATGGAGTTGAATTGTGTAAAAAAGAAAACTGTTTGTGCCACCTATCTGTTATTTTAGAATTAGTAAAATATTTAGATGAGTAATAGAAAAACAATTTAAAATAGGGAATTGCATGATTTAAAAATAATGATTCTTTGAACCAAAGTTATATGTTCACTGGGCTTCCCTGGTTGCTTTGAGGTTACAGCATCCGCCTGGAATGCGAGAGTGAGTGAGTGAAGTCGCTCAGTTGTGTCCGACTCTTTGCGACCCCATGCCTACCAGGCTCCTCTGTCCATGGGATTTTCCAGGCAGTAGTACTGGAGTGGACTGCCATTTCAGAGACCCGGGTTTAATCCTTGGGTCAGGAAGATCCCCTGGAGAAGGAAAATGGCAACCCACTCCAGTACTCTTGCCTGGAGAATCCCATGGAGAGAGAAGCCTGGTAGGCTACAGTCCATGGGGTTGCAAAGAGTCGGACATGACTGAGCGGCTTCACTTCACTTTATATGTTCATTATTAAATATATAGCTAAACAACAGAAAATTCAAATAAGCTATAATCCCACCATCCAGAGACCATTACTGTTAACATTTCCAGTATTATGTGCATAACACCATATATTTTTACAAGTTTTCTGATAGATATGCCAATATTTAATGCTTTTGACATATTTTGCCAAATTCTTCATTTGAAAAAAGATTCAGATTTGTGCTACTGCCAGCAGTATTTAGGAATGCCCGTTTCTCTCTAACATTTATTATTTTTAATCCTTGTCAGTGTTAGTAGAGAAAATAAGCTGTACTTTTTCTTTAGTGAATGTGATAATTTTACCATTTTTTCATTGCTCATTTTACTGAATCATCTTACATATTCCAGCCTATTTCTTATCTTTTCTCCTTAATCTCTACATTTCAAAATAAAATTCTTTTTTCAAATACTCTTCTGTGGTCTTATAATTCTTCTACTGGTTCTCATTATTATCTTACTGGATTGTCTAATGAAACGGCTTTGTATTTCTGGAGTTATCCTCACTACAGTTTTTAAAATATTTTGCTGTTTTCTGCCTAGCAATGATTTAGTTTTGCATTATTTTTTTTAGTGCTATCCTTGTCAGATATTGCGATTGATCTCCTTGTTTTTATTTTTTCTATTCTATTCAGTTTGGGTTCGATTTCCAGAATTTGTCACTGGGAAGCATTGTCTTGGAAGAGAGCTTCATTTTGTTTTTTTCAGTCCACTGCTCTGTCAGATCTTATTGCATCAAGGTCCTTTAGTTCTTGTCCATAAATTGAACCCTATGGATGCTGTTCTCAGATTGGCTCTTATATTCAGTGTGCTTTTATGGGTGATTTAAGGTTCTCCTGTTCTGAAGATATCAGAAAGCTGGTGGATCCTAGCCACTTCTTCCCACACATAGTATCTTGTTCTCACTTACTTATATTTACGGTTCTTGGGGACAGCTTTCCACCTAGTTTCAATGTAAATGTTGTCTTGGATCTTGGAATCTGTTCTTTTATGGAAGAGATTCAAATGCTGCACTGCTACCACTGTCATCTTGAAGTAATTTAATGCAACAGCTGGATTCAGTCCCTGTATACTGAATTTCTCAAACACTTTAAGACCAATCCTTGATTATGACCAGGTAGAATCTTATTGTACAAGTAACCAGATATCTTTAACCCTTATTTGCTACATCTCTTGTAATAGTGTTTTCCAAAGTATATTCCTTAGAATGCTAAGATTTTCTACAGAAGTACACTCCTGAATGAAATATTTTGGGTAAATGCAGCACACTATATCCTTGTCTTGGTGATTTTTCCTGCATATAAGTATAAAAAGACTACAGTAGATTCTGCAACAAAATAACCTCTTTAACTTCTATATCCTAGTGTTTGATCTTAGAATTTTTTTTAGTATAAATTTATTTATTTTAATTTGAGGCTAATTACTTTACAATATTGCATTGGTTTTGCCAATACATTGACAGGAATCTGCCGTGGGTGTACATGTGTTCCCCATCCTGAACCCCCCTCCCATCTCCCTCCCTATACCGTCTCTCTGGGTCATCCCAGTGCACTAGCCCTGAGCATCCTGTATCATGCATTGAACCTGGACTGGTGATTTGTTTCACATATGATAATATACATGTTTCAATGCCATTCTCCTAAATCATCCCACCCTTGCCCTCTCCCACAGAATCCAAAAGACTGTTCTGTATATCTGTATCTCTTTTGCTGTCTCACATACATTTTTCTAAATTCCATATATATGCATTAGTATACTGTATTGGTGTTATTCTTTCTGGATTACTTCTCTGTATACACTAATAATGAGAAAATAGAGAAATTAAGGAAACAATTCCATTCACCATTGCAATGAAAAGAATAAGATACTTAGGAATATATCTACCTAAAGAAACAAAAGATCTATATATAGAAAACTATAAAACAAGAAATAAAGAGGACACTAATAGATGGAGAAATATACCATGTTCATGGATTGGAAGAATCAATATAGTGAAAATGAGTATACTCCCCAAAGCAATTTATAGATTCAGTGCAATCCCTATCAAGCTACCAACGGTATTTTGTACAGAGCTAGAACAAATAATTTCACAATTTGTATGGAAATACAAAAAAACTTTGAATAGCCAAAGCAACCTTGAGAAAGAAGAATGGAACTGGAGGAATCAACTTGCCTGACTTCTACTACAAAGCCACAGTCATCAAGACAGTATGGTGCTGGCACAAAGACAGAAATATAGATCAAGGGAACAAAATAGCCCAGAGATAAATCTACACACCTGTGGATACCTTATCTTTGACAAAGGAGGCAAGAATATACAATGGAGAAAAGACAATCTCTTTAACAAGTGGTGCTTGGAAAACTGGTCAACCACTTGTAAAAGAAGGAAGCTAGAACAGTTTCTAACACCATACTCAAAAATAAACTCAAAATGGATTAAAGATCTAAACTTAAGACCAGAAACTATACAACTCCTAGAGGAGAACATAGGCAAAACACTCTCCAACATAAATCACAGCAGGATCCTCTGTGATCCACCTCCCAGAATATTGGAAATAAAAGCAAAAATAAACAAATGGGATCTAATTAAACTTAAAAGCTTGTGCACAACAAAGGAAACTATAAGCAAGGTGAAAAGACAGCCTTCAGAATGGGAGAAAATGAAGCAACTGACAAAGAATTAATATCAAAAATATACAAGCAACTCCCACACCTCAATTCCAGAAAAATAAACGACCCAATCAAAAAATGGGCCAAAGAATTAAACAGACATTTCTGCAAAGAAGACATAAAGATGGCTAACACATGAAAAGATGCTCAGCATCACTCATTTTCAGAGAAATGTAAATCAAAACCACAATGAGGTACCATTTCACACCAGTCAGAATGTCTGCGATCCAAAAGTCTACAAGCAGTAAATGCTGGAGAGGGTGTGGAGAAAAGGGAACCCTCTTACACTGTTGGTAGGAATGCAAACTAGTACAGCCACTATGGAGAACAGTGTGGAGATTCCTTAAAAAATTGCAAATAGAACTGCCTTATGACCCAGCAATCCCAATGGAAATAAAAGCAAAAATAAACAAATGGGATCTAATTAAACTTAAAAGCTTGTGCACAACAAAGGAAACTATAAGCAAGGTGAAAAGACAGCCTTCAGAATGGGAGAAAATGAAGCAACTGACAAAGAATTAATATCAAAAATATACAAGCAACTCCCACACCTCAATTCCAGAAAAATAAACGACCCAATCAAAAAATGAGCCAAAGACTTAAACAGACATTTCTGCAAAGAAGACATAAAGATGGCTAACACATGAAAAGATGCTCAGCATCACTCATTTTCAGAGAAATGTAAATCAAAACCACAATGAGGTACCATTTCACACCAGTCAGAATGTCTGCGATCCAAAAGTCTACAAGCAGTAAATGCTGGAGAGGGTGTGGAGAAAAGGGAACCCTCTTACACTGTTGGTAGGAATGCAAACTAGTATAAGCCACTATGGAGAACAGTCTGGAGATTCCTTAAAAAACTGTAAATAGAGCTGCCATACGACCCAGCAATCCCACTGCTGGGCATACACACTGAGGAAACCAGAATTGAAAGAGACACGTGTACCCCAATATTCATCACAGCACTGTTTATAATAGCCAGGACATGGAAGCAACCTAGATGTCCATCAGCAGATGAATGGGTAAGAAAGCTGTGCTATATATACACAATGGAGTATTACTCAGCCATTAAAAGAATACATTTGAATCAGTTCTAATGAGGTGGATGAAACTGGAGCCTATTATACAGAGTGAAGTAAGATAGAATTTTTTTTTAATAATAAATTATTCCCACCATACCTATAACTTTTGTATGTCTTCTCCAAAGGAAACAGTAGTATATTAGGCTTACTATTTAGGATTTGACTCTGAATAATGAAAAAGATAAACACTCAAAAATTTGTTTTGTTTCTCCTTGACTCAGTTGTGTTATTGACGGAAGTTGACAAACTCACTAAAGATGCTCAACATGCCTTGCGCAGAACCATGGAAAAGTATATGTCCACCTGCAGATTGATCTTGTGTTGCAATTCTACATCTAAAGTGATACCACCTATTCGTAGTAGGTGCCTTGCAGTTCGTGTGCCTGCTCCCAGCATTGAAGATGTAAGTCAAGTTAAACTTTTCAGAAGAATTCAGTTCAGATTCCATGCATACTGTGTGTACATCCCTATTGTGTTTGTTCTTGTGAAAACTTAGTGAACTATGTCAGCAATTCAGAAATAGCTATGGCCTTGGTGCTAACTCAAACCATTATCTGTATAGTAGTAAATATCAGATACCAGTGTATAGAAAATGTTCTTTTCTTTAAATCATCTTTTAAATAGGTAGTAATTGTGGATTTTATGAAACTAAGGGAAAGCTAGTTATTTAGTGGCTTCTACCTCAACCTGACTTAATTGGCTTATAGAGGAGAATTGAATATTCAGGAAATAGATTTTGCAAGATGATTTGGGAATTCTTAGTCCAGTTCAGAGACCAAAGTTAGTCTGAATCAACATAACGTGTATTTTTTTTCCTTTATCATTCTTAATGCTGCTGCTGCTGCTAAGTCGTTTCAGTCGTATCATTCTTAATAGCAATTAGTAAAAATGCCAGTTTCTCACAATAAGCAAGTTTCTGCTGTTAATAGGTTTGAAGTGATTTTATGCAAAGTAGGGATAATAAGTGACATTGTATTATGAGTTTCACTTGTAAAGATTTTAAGAGTTTTAGAGTTAAAAATGTTTATAAAGCAGCAGGACCACCAAGTTACGTCTCTCCCATGAGTACCGTTCACATCTTAGTGCCAGAGTTGTGTTCAGTACGCTTGTGCAGCACAACTTGGCAGCCTTGTGAGCATTGTCTTTGCCATTTGCCACCAACCTGATGCCCTTTGTCTCCAACTTCCTGCTGCCTCGAGGAAGCTGGCAGGCATGGAACTGGGACCAGATCTTTCTCCAGGTGCCCATCTAGTTGCTGACTCTACCTGATAGCTAGGTTAGACCACTGGCTTCCTGCTGACTGAACAGTGGATTAGGGTAGGGTAGTGACCAAAAAAAGAAAGGTTGGAGTTCTGTAACAATATTCTTAACATAAATTGTCTCAGCATGTAGTTTGACAGATTGCTCATTTTTGTTAATTATTTTATTTGTAGATTTGCCATGTGTTATCTACTGTGTGTAAGAGGGAGGGTCTAAGTCTTCCTCCACAACTGGCTCATAGACTTGCAGAGAAGTCCTGCAGAAATCTCAGAAAAGCTCTGCTTATGTGTGAAGCCTGCAGAGTGCAACAGTGAGTAAAAAGGGTCAGTTACTACAGGAATCATGTTTTGATATAAACCACTTTCGTTTAATTTATTGTGTTCTCTTTTTGTCACATAGATATCCTTTTACTGCAGATCAAGAAATCCCTGAAACAGATTGGGAGGTGTATCTGAGGGAGACTGCCAATGCTATTGTCAGTCAACAAACTCCACAGAGGTAACCACTATAAAAGATCACCATAAAAGTTTGATCACTGAGACAGTACAGATATTCTAAGTTCTAGATTAGCTGTTTTATACTGATACCATGTCATTTAACATTATAATTAAATTTAAATTATAAAATACTATACTTCTAAAGAAAAAGTAGGATTTTAGACATTTAATGGTTCAGAATAGTTGGTGTATATCATGGCTTTTAAGAAGCTACTGGCATGTAAGTATGGAACTTGCACATAATTGAAACAAATTTTGGAAGTTTAAGGTTTTTTTCCCCCTCAGAATCTTGGATGGTTTAATATTAATGCATAGCATGATGTGTCTAGCTTTCTAATATTGAAGATAACGCTGTATAACTTTGTAATTGATCTGTTATAGAAAGACACTAGACTGTGGGTAGACTTCTAGTTCTACTAATTTTTAGCTAAGTGTCCTTAAGCAGGTAACTTTATAAACTTAGATCTTCAGCTTTTTCATTTGTATAATGAAGAGAGATTGTGTGATAGTGGTTTGAGAACTAGAAGACCTCATGTTCATGTGTGATGATAGGCTCCATTAAGAGTAATACTGCGTATGTGCTGTCAATATGTAGGAAGTGTTTTGTGCATATTTGCTGCACAGTTGTTTTTGTTTACTTCTTCGATCTCTTATTCAGTAATAGACCATACTGAAAGTACTTCAACCACAGCCTGTTGGATTTTGTTATGACTTTGATTAAGGAGGGCAATTGGCTCTTCTCTAAATCAAGAGTGACAGTCTTAAGGCTTGGTACTTTTGGAAAGTCTGGTGAAGGTCCCATAAGCTCAGTGAGACACAGTCTCCTACTTTTTTTGCCTGTCTGAAATGAGAAACCCATCTCTGGACTTTAGAGAGAGTTATTGATTATTCTAGGAAAAGACTAGATTGAGTGCAACCAATGAAATGTAAGCTTCCCTGGTTTACGTGAACATAATTGGGAGAAGGAGAAACTGTGTTTCTCCTCTTGGGTGGTATATCTGACAATTGTTATTTTTATAAGAAATTCTTCAAAGGAAATTGCAATATGTACTGTTGGACAACCATAATAGATTAGAGGAGGTGAATGGTCATAGAAAGTCGGTTCAGTTCAGTTCAGTTGCTCAGTCGTGTCCGACTCTTTGCGACCCCATGAATTGCAGCACACCAGGCCTCCCTGTCCATCACCATCTCCTGGAGTTCACTCAGACTCAACGTCCATCGAGTCCGTGATGCCATCCAGCCATCTCATCCTCGGTCGTCCCCTTCTCCTCCTGCCCCCAATCCCTCCCAGCATCAGAGTCTTTTCCAGTGAGTCAACTCTTCGCATGAGGTGGCCAAAGTACTGGAGTTTCAGCTTTAGCATCATTCCTTCCAAAGAAATCCCAGGGTTGATCTTCAGCATGGACTGGTTGGATCTCCTTGCAGTCCACGGGACTCTCAGGAGTCTTCTCCAACACCACAGTTCAAAAGCATCGGTACTTGATATTTTATCAAAATTTGCATTGAATTCCTCTTCATCTGTTTTAGTTGAAGAAATAGTTTTTGAAAAGTGCCAGATGTTTTAAGTAGATTCTTGAGAAAAGAAACCTTGACTTTAGGAAAACGTATGCATTCCATTTTGTAAATATTGTCAGGTAGTAAAGAAATCTGAAGTTTTAAGGAAATAAAATTCAAATGAAGCATGTCTTAGGAGCTTTTTACTTTCATGAAATATTTCCACGCCAAAGATGACTTTTCTTGTTTTTGTTCTGATTTTAAAGAAGAAAAATTGATGATAATAGTTGAACTTTCCCATTCTTAAAGAGTGGGAACAACTGTACAGATGTTGCAGTATTTGACATTATTAAATGTATTTTTAAGACTTAAGTTGATTATTACTTTTCTTAATTCTGCTGCTGCTGTCCGTTCCTCCAGTTTCCAAACAAATTTTGACAGCTCATAAATGAATTTGTCTAGGAAGAAGTGCTGCTGTTCCCTATTTAGATGAACAGATTTGGGATTTGATGCCACTGTGTGTTTAAAACAAAATATTTGTCTTAATTTCCGAAAGCCTTGAAGCTGTCCAGAAATACTAGGATGGCCACTGTCATTTTGAACATTGGTCTGCACAGTACCAATGACTCCTGATTTTTCACCTTGTAGTCTCGCTGTAATATTTATAGTCTTGATTCTTTTTTTGATACATCTTAGAAAATTTCTTATTTTCTAATGTGATATGTGTCTGTGATATGTGCTCAGTAGTGTCCAACTCTTTTTGACCCCGTAGACTGTAGCCCCGCAAGCTTCTCTGTGGAATTTTCTAGGCAAGAATACTGGAGTGAGTTGCCATTTCCTTCTCCAGGGGATCTTCCTGACCCAGGGATCTGAACCTGCATCTCTTGCATCTCCTGCCTTTGCAGGCAGGTTCTCTGCTCCACCTTTCTCATGTGAATAGTAGCTTATAGCTAATGAGCAATTATTATGCTGACATTTACACTGTTTCATTTAATTCAAATAGCAGTCTTATGAGGAATGAATGCATTATTACCATCTTAGAGATAGAAAACTGATTCTTTGGGAGATTGTTGCTTTTTTCAAGGATATTTGGTTAGTGAGAGGCAGAGGCAGTTCTAGAATACCATATTTCTCTGATAGAATAATTTGTACTCATTATCACTTGTAACCTCCAAGAGATAATGACACAGGCTTAATAATGTAGAATATGTTAATTTTTTAGAAACAAAATCATATTAGAAATGAATTTAGACTAAGAGAAGCATGAGAACATGTGTGAGATGCACGCAGTATTGTTACAGTACAGTTTTATAGGTAAATATATTGTGAATCAGCTTTTCAGAAATAAGCTATATATATTATTATTACCACCTGTCATTTATAGTTAAAGATCAGATTTTATTTGGGGTATATACTGTCATGTCCAAGAGACATTAAGGCCTTTGGAATCAGACTTGGGGTAATGCTGCTTCAATTATATAAGTTTTGCTGGAAGCTTAACCTCTCTGAACTTCATGTTCTCTTCAGTGAAAGACTTGTGTTTGTGAGAAATAGTGTACAGCAGTGAACCTCATACAGATAAGAGATTAAATAGATGCTTTGGCAGACACTGGAAGGGTATGGGCTAAGACAGATTTGTGCTTAAATCATGGCTCTGCTATGGTCAACTTTGTCAGGTTATTTAAACCATCCGGGCCTTAGTTTTTTCTTTAAAAAAAAAAAAAAAAAAAGGAGATAATGCCTCACCATAGCTGGTGTGGTGACTGAGGTAAATTATTGTCATAGTGTCTTGTGCGTAGCAGTTGCTCAAAAAATGCTAGTCTTTTTTTCCCGAGATGTGTATAAGAGACAGGTACAGATATTCTAAGTTCTAGATTAGCTGTTTTATACTGATACCATGGCATTTAACATTATAATTAAATTTAAATTATAAAATACTATACTTCTAAAGAAAAAGTAGGATTTTAGACATTTAATGGTTCAGAATAGTTGGTGTATATCATGGCTTTTAAGAAGCTACTGGCATGTAAGTATGGAACTTGCACATAATTGAAACAAATTTTGGAAGTTTAAGGTTTTTTTCCCCCTCAGAATCTTGGATGGTTTAATATTAATGCATAGCATGATGTGTCTAGCTTTCTAATATTGAAGATAACGCTGTATAACTTTGTAATTGATCTGTTATAGAAAGACACTAGACTGTGGGTAGACTTCTAGTTCTACTAATTTTTAGCTAAGTGTCCTTAAGCAGGTAACTTTATAAACTTAGATCTTCAGCTTTTTCATTTGTATAATGAAGAGAGATTGTGTGATAGTGGTTTGAGAACTAGAAGACCTCATGTTCATGTGTGATGATAGGCTCCATTAAGAGTAATACTGCGTATGTGCTGTCAATATGTAGGAAGTGTTTTGTGCATATTTGCTGCACAGTTGTTTTTGTTTACTTCTTCGATCTCTTATTCAGTAATAGACCATACTGAAAGTACTTCAACCACAGCCTGTTGGATTTTGTTATGACTTTGATTAAGGAGGGCAATTGGCTCTTCTCTAAATCAAGAGTGACAGTCTTAAGGCTTGGTACTTTTGGAAAGTCTGGTGAAGGTCCCATAAGCTCAGTGAGACACAGTCTCCTACTTTTTTTGCCTGTCTGAAATGAGAAACCCATCTCTGGACTTCAGAGAGAGTTATTGATTATTCTAGGAAAAGACTAGATTGAGTGCAACCAATGAAATGTAAGCTTCCCTGGTTTACGTGAACATAATTGGGAGAAGGAGAAACTGTGTTTCTCCTCTTGGGTGGTATATCTGACAATTGTTATTTTTATAAGAAATTCTTCAAAGGAAATTGCAATATGTACTGTTGGACAACCATAATAGATTAGAGGAGGTGAATGGTCATAGAAAATCGGTTCAGTTCAGTTCAGTTGCTCAGTCGTGTCCGACTCTTTGTGACCCCATGAATCGCAGCACACCAGGCCTCCCTGTCCATCACCATCTCCTGGAGTTCACTTAGACTCAACGTCCATCGAGTCCGTGATGCCATCCAGCCATCTCATCCTCGGTCGTCCCCTTCTCCTCCTGCCCCCAATCCCTCCCAGCATCAGAGTCTTTTCCAGTGAGTCAACTCTTCGCATGAGGTGGCCAAAGTACTGGAGTTTCAGCTTTAGCATCATTCCTTCCAAAGAAATCCCAGGGTTGATCTTCAGCATGGACTGGTTGGATCTCCTTGCAGTCCACGGGACTCTCAGGAGTCTTCTCCAACACCACAGTTCAAAAGCATCGGTACTTGATATTTTATCAAAATTTGCATTGAATTCCTCTTCATCTGTTTTAGTTGAAGAAATAGTTTTTGAAAAGTGCCAGATGTTTTAAGTAGATTCTTGAGAAAAGAAACCTTGACTTTAGGAAAACGTATGCATTCCATTTTGTAAATATTGTCA
Source organism: Oreotragus oreotragus (assembly GCA_006410675.1). Taxonomy (NCBI): domain Eukaryota; kingdom Metazoa; phylum Chordata; class Mammalia; order Artiodactyla; family Bovidae; genus Oreotragus; species Oreotragus oreotragus. The sequence continues at coordinate 382,574 of SJYX01002255.1, forward strand.
GGTAGTAAAGAAATCTGAAGTTTTAAGGAAATAAAATTCAAATGAAGCATGTCTTAGGAGCTTTTTACTTTCATGAAATATTTCCACGCCAAAGATGACTTTTCTTGTTTTTGTTCTGATTTTAAAGAAGAAAAATTGATGATAATAGTTGAACTTTCCCATTCTTAAAGAGTGGGAACAACTGTACAGATGTTGCAGTATTTGACATTATTAAATGTATTTTTAAGACTTAAGTTGATTATTACTTTTCTTAATTCTGCTGCTGCTGTCCGTTCCTCCAGTTTCCAAACAAATTTTGACAGCTCATAAATGAATTTGTCTAGGAAGAAGTGCTGCTGTTCCCTATTTAGATGAACAGATTTGGGATTTGATGCCACTGTGTGTTTAAAACAAAATATTTGTCTTAATTTCCGAAAGCCTTGAAGCTGTCCAGAAATACTAGGATGGCCACTGTCATTTTGAACATTGGTCTGCACAGTACCAATGACTCCTGATTTTTCACCTTGTAGTCTCGCTGTAATATTTATAGTCTTGATTCTTTTTTTGATACATCTTAGAAAATTTCTTATTTTCTAATGTGATATGTGTCTGTGATATGTGCTCAGTAGTGTCCAACTCTTTTTGACCCCGTAGACTGTAGCCCCGCAAGCTTCTCTGTGGAATTTTCTAGGCAAGAATACTGGAGTGAGTTGCCATTTCCTTCTCCAGGGGATCTTCCTGACCCAGGGATCTGAACCTGCATCTCTTGCATCTCCTGCCTTTGCAGGCAGGTTCTCTGCTCCACCTTTCTCATGTGAATAGTAGCTTATAGCTAATGAGCAATTATTATGCTGACATTTACACTGTTTCATTTAATTCAAATAGCAGTCTTATGAGGAATGAATGCATTATTACCATCTTAGAGATAGAAAACTGATTCTTTGGGAGATTGTTGCTTTTTTCAAGGATATTTGGTTAGTGAGAGGCAGAGGCAGTTCTAGAATACCATATTTCTCTGATAGAATAATTTGTACTCATTATCACTTGTAACCTCCAAGAGATAATGACACAGGCTTAATAATGTAGAATATGTTAATTTTTTAGAAACAAAATCATATTAGAAATGAATTTAGACTAAGAGAAGCATGAGAACATGTGTGAGATGCACGCAGTATTGTTACAGTACAGTTTTATAGGTAAATATATTGTGAATCAGCTTTTCAGAAATAAGCTATATATATTATTATTACCACCTGTCATTTATAGTTAAAGATCAGATTTTATTTGGGGTATATACTGTCATGTCCAAGAGACATTAAGGCCTTTGGAATCAGACTTGGGGTAATGCTGCTTCAATTATATAAGTTTTGCTGGAAGCTTAACCTCTCTGAACTTCATGTTCTCTTCAGTGAAAGACTTGTGTTTGTGAGAAATAGTGTACAGCAGTGAACCTCATACAGATAAGAGATTAAATAGATGCTTTGGCAGACACTGGAAGGGTATGGGCTAAGACAGATTTGTGCTTAAATCATGGCTCTGCTATGGTCAACTTTGTCAGGTTATTTAAACCATCCGGGCCTTAGTTTTTTCTTTAAAAAAAAAAAAAAAAAAAGGAGATAATGCCTCACCATAGCTGGTGTGGTGACTGAGGTAAATTATTGTCATAGTGTCTTGTGCGTAGCAGTTGCTCAAAAAATGCTAGTCTTTTTTTCCCGCTTATTTAGTTTTATTGTGGCACAACTTCATACTCTTGGAATCCCAGGAAAGGGGTCTTAACTTCTGCTTTGAAGAAATCTTTTAAAAAAATCACTTCCCTGATTGATCTGAAATATAGAACATGATGCGATCTTGTTTTGGTAAATATTCAGAACAATATTTTTTCTTTAGGGGTAGGTAAGTATATTTAGAAAGATTAAGTTACTTTTGTAAATATAATTTGTCACTTTTTTTCTTGCTGTTTTAATATGTTACATGTATATTTCCCTCATTAACCCTTTTTCTTCCTGGAAGTGTTATGAGAAGGGCCTAGAATTATGAGCTTACAGAGCCCTCCAACAAATGGCCATATTCACTTAGCCAGCCTGGTTTGTGCTCACCTGTACCCTCTTGTACTGCCCCTTTTATGACAAAACAGCTTTGTTTCTCTGTCATATTTTTTTTTCCTTTGCAGTCCAGATGATAACATTATGTTATATTCATGGCTATATTTTCTTTTCTTCTGTAATTGACTTATTATTTAATATTTTCATAACCATTTTATCATTTCCTATGTATCATCTATCTGGAGAAGGAAAGAAAAATATTCCTTGATGTATCATTAAAGTATATTAAAATTCATGGTATGAATAAGCTCAACCCTTATTATGCGTGAAGTCTTCTGTATTTTCAGTGTATATATATAAATACTGTGTTGGTGTGTGTCTATATATGTAAATGAATATAAATGTTATCTGACTTTAAGACAGTTCTATAATTTTATTTTAGAAAAATGAACTAAAGTTAGGAAAAGCACCCATATATATATGTCTTAAATATGATAAGCCATTGAAGAAAATGTTTGTATTGGGATGTGTAATTCTTAAAGTAAGATGGCACAGGAGGTACTTGGAAAAATGATCTGTTTTCATCACAAAGTATTATTTTGTTTTGTGCAGGCTCCTTGAAGTTCGTGGAAGACTGTATGAGCTTCTAACTCATTGTATTCCTCCTGAAATAATAATGAAGGTATTCTGATTTCAAATCTTGTGCTGTCTATAACCATACAATTTGAACTTTGATTATGGGATATCATGGCTTTTGCTGCACAGAGATATGTTGTCAGTTCTTTCTGTCTAGCTCGTTAGTTCAGCAGATACTCAGAGTCCAAATTGTATGGAACTTGTAGGGTGTGCCAGCCACCATTAGGAGTGTGTTGAAGAAAACAAGGGTGGGCCTCCTTCAGAGAAGTTACATTTTGGTGAAATGGAATGGGAAACAAGAAGCAAGAGGATTTCAGAATGGTCTAAGTACTACAAAGGCAGTGACCAGGTGAAATGATAAAAATGGAGGGCTGAGTTATGGAAGGTCGATGATGGCTTCTGTGGAAGGTATGTTTAATCTGAAACTTGAAGGATTGAAAGATGGATCCATGCAAGTAGTCAGGGAATAGTATTAATATTTTAGACAGCAAGCCTCAGTGCACTTGAAAATTGAGGTTAAAGGTGGTAGTGATTTGTGAGGAACAACTTTAGGTCTGGTCTAAACCTAATCGACTCTCTAGCTAGAAAGATATTATAGATTGACTATTACATCTTAGGCAATACAGGACTTTTTGTTTCTTTGTATTTATTAAAATTACATGAAAAAATTCAAATGATACTAAATATATGAAGTGAAAAGTGAAGGTTCCCCCTTGTTTTCATAAGACCTCTTTTCAAGTCACATTGAATTGAGTCCACATACGTATGTTTCACCAGGGAAGGCAATGGCACCCCACCCCAGTACTCTTGCCTGGAAAATCCAATGGACGGAGTAGCCTGGTGGGCTGCAGTCCATGGGGTCGCTAACAGTCGGAGAGACTGAGCGACTTCACTTTCACTTTTCTCTTTCATGCATTGGAGAAGGAAATGGCAACCCACTCCAGTATTCTTGCCTGGAGAATCCCAGGGATGGGGGAGCCTGGTGGGCTGCCGTCTATGGGGTCATACAGAGTCGGACACGACT